>VYZS01001913.1:47397-66846 GCA_013400695.1 Neodrepanis coruscans | reverse complement strand
CAAGCACGGAAGGGAAAGGGGGGGGGAGGGGGGGGGGGGGGGGGGGGGGGGAAGTTTAGCTCCCAGAACCTTTGTTTTCGACCCACAACATTCAATCAGAACAGTGACTTCAGGTATGGATGCTGTAGGACAGAGGAGAAAATAAAGGGCTGAATGATTCTGATAAAACACACTTACTTTAGAGTTCTTCAGGCCATGCACATGCTACCTTCGAGGCCCTTTCACACTTACTTTAATTGTTCTTTTTAAAACAATATTCTTTCATTTAAAGACAAACCAAAACCTACTTTTCCACGTTAAACTCCCCCAAAATTTGGGGGGTTGGGGGTTGCAAAAAAGTAGTTCTACAGCAGGAATAAAATACTCTATACTACGCAAATACTGTGCATACCTGAACAACACAGAGTTCAAAGATGGCTGTTTTCACTTACAAATAGGGATAGAGTGATTTTTTGTTTATTTTGTCTGTCCTTTATTGAAACAGTTATGAAGGGAGTTATGCCTCAACCTTTGCCAATATCCAAACAAACCAAACAGCAGCAGGGTTTTGTTTTCACTTAGGTTTCATTATAGTTCATATATAGAGAATTAGTGCAACTTAAAAGTGGTTTGTATTTAAACCCATGTGTATGACAATAGTAGCCAACATACTCTTTTGCTAGTGGAAAAGTCTTATTCCTGCCATTATTTCCTATCATAATGTGTTTTCATATATTCTGGGAATCTTTTTCCTAAAACAAAAGTAGACCTTAACAAATTAACAAACCTGAACCAAAAGCCCAGTCCAGAAACCTGAACTTTCGGGAGTTAGCAACAGGCTTTACAATTTTACAGCTAATGTTCCTTCGCTATGATAAGTGAACTCAGATAAGGGCGTCGAGAGAACACCAGTCACACAATGTTGGTTTGGAATGAAACAACAAAAACAACCTTAGCAGGGCTTTTGCAATACACAGCCAGGAGCAACCTGTGTTTTCCCCAGGTCAGTAGAGGTTACTCAACTTAAAGCTCTCTCTATTCCTCATCCTACTTGTATAATTTGGCAGCTGAGCCATTTCCTATTAATTCATGTTATGGCCTACTGCAGGCAACAAACAGACACAACCTTAATGACAATCAGCATGAGAAAATATATAAATTCAGTAAAACACACCAATTGTAGGTATCTCACATGAAAACTCCCATGAACTCGCAGCCAAGATGTTATCTAGAAAACACACATGCAGGCAGAGGGATTAGCTTTGCAAATGTTAATCCCTGTGTGAGGATTCAAGGTGTCCAGTCATTTAAGGGTGATGTTCAGGTTCAAGTAGCTTAGAAAGAAATAGCATTACATGAAGCAACTAATTAACACACTTCAGACAACTCATGATAGAAAATGTATGTTCAAATGGCACGAGTCAATTCATTGTTACTTGCTTCAGCTCCACGATCATTCCAGTTTTATACTATCCAGAGAGTGATGCTAAGTGGGGTGTATGAAAAGGCAATTAGGCTTCCTATTAGCAGAGAGAATGACAGGATTTCTTACTGAAATGGAAAATACAGGAGAACTTTCTTGAGTTAGTTTTCTGTAGTGTGTAAATGTCATGGTTTAGGAATGGAATTCCTCAATTTATTGCTCCCACAGAAATACTTCAAAATAGGCACCAATTTCTCCCTCCTCCTTTCCCCCTTCCCCTGCAGTGGGATGGAGAGGACAATTGGAGGTACAAAAGGTAAAGACCACAACTCAAGAACAATTTACTGGAGGCATCAATGAAATAAGAAACAAACAATAACAGCAACAACATTTATTAATGTGAGTGTACAAGAGAGATGAACGATTAACACACAAGTGTTCAACATGTGGAATCTTGCACTACCCCAGCTGCATACACCATTGCCAGTCAGATCAGAAGGGACACCTCCTTCCTCCACCCTCTTCATATTCCTGAGGTGGTATAGAATAATCTCATGGTCCTGGCCATGCCACTCCTGGCTACTGCAAAAATTAATGCTGTCCTGGTCAGAACCAAAGAGACTATTAATAGTTACTCAAGAACTTATAAGAACAAATCAGTCAAGAATGACCTCAGGTGATCTGATTTAGCAAGGAATTAGAGGACAATTTACAACAGTTTAACTTGAAATTCCTTACTGATATTTGTGCCATAAATTCATTGTCCAGTTCAGTCATCCAATAAATATTAGATCTATGTTCCCACAGTTTTCATACCAATTTTCAAAGCAAGCAAAATACTTCTCAGTCTTTCTCCAGACTTGGCCATCTTTCCACCAGAAATCAGGAGAGAGCATAGCCAACTAATATGGTAGGCAACACATGTGACACTAATCATCACCTTCTGGTTGTAAAAAAAGCTGTTACTGTCAGCCTAAAAGGCAAAAGGCTCCATGTTTCAACAACACTCCTACAGCACCTGCTTTCTGCCTGATGGATTAGTGTCAAAAAAAGAAACAGCAGCAGTCTGAGACGGACCTTCTGTGGGTAGAGTTGACCATGAATTTCCACCACACACATGCTTCAAAATGATGCCTCCCTCCCCTATCTCTAAGAAAAATCTTGGGAGCATAATATAAAAAATATAAAAAAGGCAAACACACACACCCCCCCTCCTTCCCCCCACCCCGGACTATTATGGTGGGAATTCCACAGCCTTCGAGAGGACTGATAATAAGAGGCCTTCCAGTTGGCAAGCAACAAATATGCTATGAAGTGGACACATATCAGAGCACATGTGAAAGGGGCAAAGTGTTAAGACAGTAGAATTGATCAAAATTGCCAGAACTTTCACAAGGCTTTTTAGAGATGGGAATAAAAAATATTAAAATTAGAAGGGGTCTAAAAGGCTATTAGAAGCAAAACACTCTGAAAAATATTGCTTAGACCCCTGGAACTTAAAATAAAATATTCAAACCAAGAACAAAACCATCGCTGCCAAGATACTAATAAATTCTTAAGAGAAAGCAAACTCTAACTAAAGAAAAATGCAGGTGATGTTCTCTAGATAACAGCAGAGACTATTGCAGTCTATAAACATTTGGAACAAAGCAATTTGATCTCATTTGTTCCAGCTCATTTAATCTCCAAACAAAGAAGCTTATCTTTTCAAGCCAAGACTAATGAAGAAAGAATGTCTTCAACCTAATAGGTCAAAGCTAAGCAGATTTTAAATTAAACCACTTCCAATACATTAAAAATTACCCTATCCACACGACTGCTCACACTCATCTTCTTCATCTGGAAGAGGCAGTTCAGACCTGCTTCCAAGTTTCCTGCCCTGAGTTTTGTTCCTACCCAAAGCTATTACCGTTTAACTGAGTATGTGCAATCAATTTACTTGGCAGATTTAATAACACTCAGTGGTATCATTGTGACTGAAAATTATGTTTATAGTTGTGTGTTGTTTGGAGAGCCTTACGTAGCAAGATTCTCACACACCTCCCCAACTGAAAACCTCACAAACCCATCCCTATCCCCCACAACCCACCTAGATATTTACTGCAATAAATACTGACACAGAATCAAAGCACATAAAGTCTTGGTGACAGGAACTCTTTGCCAAAACTCCAGAATGAACTCCAATCAGAAAAAAAAAAAAATTAGTAATTATAATAAGTAATTCACAAGGAAATTTATTAATCCAAATAACAGCAGAGACAACCTAGTTTTTGGATTAAATTTTAGCCAGAGACTTTCTCTCTGTATCTTCTTATTTTGTACAACCTGATATAAAATACTTGGGTCATACTACTGCTACCAGAGATTCAAACCCTGTAAATTTCACGGCTGCTGAGCTCATTGAACAGCACAAGCCATGATGTGCCAAATCCCTTCTGGAAAGCAATGAAGGATATCAGATTTTTTCTGAATAGTCACTGTACATTCAGTGTATTGCTGCATAAGACCTTCTACTGTTGGTTTCACAAGCTTAGCTACAAGAATGCCAGCTTTATGCAAACAGCCCAATTAATTTTCCTCTATCCATTAAATCTAACCTAGCCTGAATTAGGACTGATCATTATAATTTTTTTCAGTGTTTTCAGAGGACTTCTGTTTCTAATCAAGATTTGACGTTAGAACGATTCTTTCATGGCACAAATACACAAGTGTAAAACATTTTTTTCACTCAACTTCAAAAAGCTAAAAGCTTACTAGGAATTTTCTAGACTATCAACTAAATCTGCAAAATTACATTTGAACAGTGTGGAAATATCAGATGATGTTATATAGCAGCTACTTTTATGACTACGTCACTGAATATACCTTTTGGTACAGCCCAAATTACTTCTGGGGTAGTCAGTACTACACAAGTATTGGAAATAGTGATGTAAAGTTGGGCAGTAGGATTTAACTTTGGCTACTGAGGAAACAGCAGCAATACCACGCACGCTTATCAAACAGCCAGCTGGACAGTACAAAATAAGGTTGACCCACCTTACTCAGTAAGGCCAGAAGAGTCTAGCTCCATCTTGTCTTTTCCATTAGCTGTAGGCAACAATACGATATCCCCAAGACAGTTCTTCAGGCAATTCAAGACCTGTTCCTCAGCCTTTACTAACAGGCAAGTGCTCGAGCTATTGACCATCTTTGATGATGCTTCATTTGACTGACTTCATTAGGCCAATGTCTTTGCTGGACTGGGGAGCTCAAATCAAACCCAGTACAGCAAGTGTGGCCTCACAGGTGCCAAATGAGGAGAAAGAACTACTTCTTTCATTTTGTTGGCTACACTTTTGCTAATACAGCACACCTCAGGGCATTTTTTCTATCCAGTTGATATTTCACCTGCCCTTAAGTAGATCTGTCACTCCACAGTTTGGTATTATCCATAAACTTGCTGAGAACACACTTTAAACCATCCATGTAGGTTATTAATTTGGATTTTAAATAGTGTTGGCCCTAGTATCAGTGCCCAAGGGATATCTCTGGTAATTGGCTGCTAGTTGAAATTTGTGCAGCTGTTCACCTGCTGATTCATATTGTAACCAATAATCTCACTTCTGAAATGCATTTTATAATGTGAAATAATAATAATAAAAAAGAGTTAATTAAAAACCTCTTTTATGAAAACACCTCCCAGCATCTATCCTAACAGAGGCTTGTTTCCTTTAACTGCAAGTCCATGTGGTGCAAGTTCAGGACGTTGCATGGCTGTAAGTTAACCAGGAAGCATGACATACTCTCAGCAATGCCATAGCTCAGGGAATTACACTGTGAGCTGCTTGGATTTGCTTTGTCAGATGTACAAACTTTAGAACAGTCTGTCAAGCTTATCATAGAAAGGTGGACAGCTTGTCCTAGCTTCAGCTGGGACAGAGTTAATTTTCTTCCTGGTGGTTGGTGCAACACTGTGTTTTTGATTTAGGATGAAAATAATGCTGATAAAACAGTCATCTATATTGGTGAGCATTGCAATAAATGCAAATTAAACCTCCTAAATCCTAAATCAAGGATTTTTCAGTGTCTGATGCTCTGCCAGTGACCAGATATACAAGAAGCCAAGAGGGAGTATGGACAGGTGTTGTAGGTTGGGAAATAAACCCGTTCCCCCCCCCATTCCCCGCCGGGGCTGTCGCGCCCACGGGGACCGCGTGGCCAGCGGGTGTGGCGCAGGCAGCAGCACCGGAACGTGACGNGCTAAGGGATTTCTCAGACCAGCCCCGTGCTTCCTTCTAATTACCCTGGAGTCTCTCAGGGGGCCCAGAGAGAGACAAGCGCAATCTCCAGAGCGTCCTCATCCCAAAAACGGGCCCTGGGAGACTTATTTTGTTTGTCTATTTGCACTTTGATTGTCGGGTTTTTTTGTGTGTATGCGAATGAACTGTGATATTTGTGTGTTCTCTTCATTTTGGGGTGTGTTTGTGACTTCTCTCAGAGTCTCTGGTCCAAAATCGCTGAATTTGTGGTAAAACCACCACAACAGGTCAGCTGACCCAAACTGGCCAAAGGGATATTCCATGTCATAGAACACATAGTATATAAACTCAGGACAGCTGGCCAGGAGGGGGTGATCCCTTCTCAAGGATGGGATGGGCTTCAATGGTGGGTGGTGAGCAATGGTATTGTGCATCACTTGTCTTTTTTTATTACTCTATGTTTTTGTTACCTCCCTTTCATTATTATTATTATTTTACTCTAATTATTAAACTGTACTTAATCCACAGATTTTACCTCTTTCTGATTTCTCTTCCCCAATCCACCAGCAGGGATGGAGAGAGGTGTGAGTGGCTCTAACAGCTTCACAGACATCCCCCAAAATCATTTGAGTATGTAAGACAGAGATTCTGCCTGTCCATATTCTAAACCAAAGCTTGCTTTTTCTCCACAAGTAGAATACTGCATATGCAGAACTTCTGCTCTTAGTTTCATTTGACATTGAGCATTGCTTGGGAGACTTGTAATTTATTTCAGGTATGAGAGGCTCTTCCTGAGAATAAATGAATTTAATAATGCTTAAGTTTTCAATCTTCAAAAATTGACAGACCATGCCTGCAGAGGGTAGAAAGAGCTTATGAATTAGCTGCTTAGAATGCAAAACCATTTCACTTCAGCATTAAATTAAATTTTCTAATCTAGCTCCTCATATACTTATGCTACTTGAAAGCTTCTCGATGGAATGAAAAGCTATTAACTTCGATTATTACCCATAGTGGATGTTTCTGCAGAAACACACTTCTACCATGTACAAATGTTAGTTTCAAAATTTGTGCTACTAGCCAACACGGCTTGAAATTGCAAAGAACAATTTCTTTGCAGGCTTTCTTTCAGAGGCATATGCCTCTACCAGCAGAACACATGAAATCTATTTGTCTCTGTGGTTCTGAGGGCTGTGAAACAGCAGAAGGAAGCTACTAGGAAGATAGCTTTCCCTGGAGATTCTGTCACCTTTGGCAGTCATCAGCCACTGTTTTTGTCTGTGAAATGGATGTAGGCATCACCATAGCTGTTCATGGCAGCAGTGATCAAGGCTCAGTTTTACTCTGCAGTGCAGCATCTCCTAGACACCACATAGAATGATGATGGCTCCAGGTCCACTGCAGATCCATGTCTGCAGTATTGCTGCCAACCCACTGAATGTTAAATACACACAACATGCCCCTGCTGAGGCATTTAGTGGTGTCTGTTTTCCTGCAAGGCGCTCTTTCTGTCCTGGACACTGAGAAGTCACAGCAAAGAGTTTAATCAATAGAATATTCTTCTATTTCACACTAGGAAAAAACCCACACCTCTTCAAAGATGTTTTCCTGAAAACTGAGACAGGCATTTCTCAAGGAGAGACTGGATTTGGGTGCATATCTCCCATGACTCAGTAACTGAACTTCTGGCCATTCCAAAACCAGAGAGTACCTCTGCTTTCCCAGACTCATGCATATCTATTTAAAAGTTTTGATTCCAAAAGGTCAGCATTTTTCAAGGAAAAAAATTCTCTTATCAGAAAGATTCTCAGTGCCAGTAGACCAAATAGTGCCTTTGACAACCACCTCTGAAAATATTAGGCTACTTAAGTGCTTCATCTTCCCTCATGAGATTTCAATCAATTGAAGGGAATGATAAAATTAGAGCCTGGTCCAGCTCTCTGAATCAAGATGCTTGGCTTTATCTGGATCAACGTCTTTGAGCCTTAGCATCAAGTACCATACTTTGCATCTAAATCTTGTATTGCCCATCCAAAAGGCAAGTAACATTTCAGTGAGAACCATCTGCTCTCTTTCATCTCCAGTTCCACAATATATTACTGATAAGTCTTACTGATGAATTTTCATAGCACAGGCAATTAATATATTCAGTGTATGTGCATGTATTATTTATTTTAACTATACATACAGGTATGCATACAGTTTAAAAAATAATTGGAGAAACAGAAAGAGCAGAAATAGTATACACTATCTTTTTAAAGGGCATGTACTCAAGCAGTGTGAGACTGGATTATATGGAAACCTTTGAATTCATTACCTCTACCAGTCTGTGCCATGGCAGATGTGGAGAGGGCAATGGAAATAGCAAGCAGCTTAAGCTCACAGTCTGCTATAAACAGATGAACTGTGGCATCCACCCGATTTCCATGAAAAGTGATTGACAGAGAAATAATCTTGCTCAGAACTTAGGAAAAAAGGAAAATAAAAGTTAAAAAGGCCCTACACCTTTGCAGCACTGTAGGAAGACCTGAGGTAAGCACAAACACCAACCCAAACTTTCCAGAGAACTCAAGCAAACTGGAGACCTTCAGACTTAGGAGAACATGCACTACACACTTTGTGAAGCCTGAGAAAACACACCTCACCAGCAGTGCCCAAAATGCTGGGAAAGGAAGTAAGCATGAAGGATAAGTTTTAGATCTAGTCCTACTTTTTCTTCTCACTGGTGATTATCTTAAAGGCAAATATTCCAACAGTCACCTAACACTACACTAAATTCATATTTTTCACCACAATCACTTTTTATTTTTTCATTTATTTCCATCCTACCTGCTGGCACATGACACTTAAAATACACTAAATCAATAAGCCTACTTACCATACGCTTAGCTGGCAAAAATTTGCAAGTTCTTTGCACAACTCAGAAGGAGATATGACCATATATCTGCACTCACAAGAAAATATAGGATCTGTAATAACTCTCTAACTGCTTCTGGAGCCTCCACTGCCCCTTTTATTAACTGGGAGATTTAACTCCTAGGCTTCTGTAAGAAATTATGCTAATAGTATACCTTGCTGCTACTCAACAGAGGAACCCTCCCTCACATACCGGATTTCTATTTAAGGAGAGGTTAATCAATTTCCTGCTTTGCTTAAAATATTCATTTAACATACAACAGTCACATGAACATTGTTAACTGATTTAATATATACATCAGCGTCTCCTTCTCTCATCTACTAGGATCCTTAATGTCTCTTATAAGAAAGCAACACTTGCTGTGACTCTCCATGACTTCCACAGCAATGCACAGCATCAGGGATCTCACAGGCTTGAGCCTTTTAAAGAGCTTAACAAGCTTGCATTGTTATGAGGTTCATGAGGAATCCTAGTTCCATGGTGAAATGTAATTCCTCATCTGAAAACAGCTTAATGTTGTTAATTAATGCTTTTTTGCTTCTAAGGGTCATCTCACATTCATTTCTATTCATTCACACAAGAAGCAGCTGCAGAAGTTCTGAATGCCAAGAAAGACAAGATGTTGTCTCTAGACCTAAGAGGTGAAGAAAAGATCCTATGAGGATCTAAAAATGGAAAAGGCACATCATCACCACTAGCAGAAAGTTACTGCTGCAACAAACTACACGCAGCTTTTCTACGTAAGCCTACACACTAGCAGAAATTATAGCCACAAAAAATACACATTCCTATTTGCTATGTAAGATTAAACAGTTATTCAGTAAAGTAGATGACTACACCACAGGCATATTCAGGGGTGACTCCATCTCAGGAAATGCAGCACAGGAACAGAGCACCATGCCCACACAATTGTGAGATGAGGCAGGCTAGGGGTCAGGGTGGTTTTGTTTTATTTTGGTTTGGGCTTTTGGGGATTTTTCTCAGAAACGATTGACAGAAGTTGCAGAAGAGAAGCAAGATCCTGTAACAGACTTTATGGAAGATTAGAGGGAAAGAACAATAGCTCAAGGAGAACAGCAAAACTGTTTTGTCTGATGCTCTGCCAAGCTTGTGTTAAATAACAAAACAGTGTCCTGAAAGAATTTGCTAATATGACAACAAGTCTCTCCTGGACTGATGAAAGATATGTCTATGTAAAGCATTGCTAATCTATTTGAGCACCAGTTTCTGCTACTCAAAGCTATAGATTTTGGCTGTTGGAAGCCTGTTCATTTGTCAGGTTCTCCCTCTTCCATGCCAGAGGTCCTTGACTGCTCTAAATTCAGCCAAGTAATTTTCAAATCTTTTCAGAGGACCACCTCTTTCTAAAGTCACAAATAATTACTTACAGCAGTTTCAGCCCCCCAAACAAAAAAAAAATTTACTAGCTAATCAGAGAAATCAAATTATACTTTATTATGATCATACTTTTTTTTTTTTCAGAAAAGCTCTCAACTTGTCCTGATCCCACTGAAAACAATCAAACAATTAAAGATGTTCCGTTATTGAAAGGTGCCTTTGTGCTACAAACTATCCATCCACACCTATCCTTCTGATTTAGTATTTGTTATTTTATGGCACCTCTTAGTGCAGTAGACCCTAGCCCCTAGAATTTATCCTCTTATTTTAGCCAAGACACAGTGAAGTGAGATGGGGAATAATAACTGGGAATGTGAGAATGAAGCTATACAGTTATGAAAATCAGTAAGGTTATGACTTGTAGAAGACAAGCAAATACTTGGTAGACAATGCTGCTTTACACAACATAGTGCAATACTCTAGATTGAAAAGATGGACACAATTTGGGTATGCCACACATGAGAAATGGGAAATTTGCATTACTTAGCTGGATTATGATGACTCAACTTTAAGGATCAAACCAAAGAGGAAATCCTAGCCTGAACAAAGCTATGCAGTTAAATCAGTGCCATCCAAAGATACATTCTAAGTTTCCATGAACTGTCAAGAAAATGGATTAAATACAACTTCAGATCAGTGCTTAATGGGGGACTTCTACAAGCAATTGCTTTTCATGGTCTTCAACATATGGTTATTGAAAATCAGATTTGTTTTTTCCCTTCCTGTAACACAGATTTCTGATTACGCTTGTTTTCCTTTCTCTTCTAGAGCAGAACTTTTACTGCAAAAAGTCATGAAAAAAGCATCTTGGAATTAGAGTGTTACATCCTCAAAGAATGTTACATCCATCCATACATACACACATACATACAACATAGTATGTATACATATGTACAACATATGTACATACATACAACAAAGAGTGTTACATCCTCTCCTGCAAACATCCCAGGACAACTTGTACTTCTCATATACATATGAGCAGCTCAAAAAAGAATAGGGAATTATAAACAGGGCTGGGAAGGGAAAGGATGAAAGGAAGCATAATACCAAGGAGGCTCCTATCCTAAACTGTCTCTTTCTGAAAAGGGAGAAAATGCATTAAGGCAGAAGAGTGTGTATGTGAATTCTGGCAACATCTTTTGCTATGTGCAGCAGTGCACAGATGCTTGGGGATCTGCCATCACAAATAAAATGTGCAGTTTGCCAACAACATACCAAACATTAGTGGTCTCTAACATAACTACAGGTTTTGCTTACAATAGCATTGCCAAATGACAGCAGGGTTTTTCTTCAACTCCTTGCTTCACTTTCACATCGAAGAACAACTGCCTGCCTAGCTATTAAAAATTAATCTGATAAATATGTTTGTTATATGCATACAGAAAACCCACAAGGTTTAAGTCATTAGTATGCCACTCCAGGGCCTTTAATCACACAATCATTTGTCAGAACAATTACAGTTTGAAAAATAGAAAGAAAATGGTATGGTTTCTTGAAGCATAATACCAACCGACCCAAAACCGTAGAAAAGAGTTCCACAGTAATACTCAAAGCATATTAAAAAGGAAACTTCAAATATAGTAGCTCTTCAATTCCATTGGCTTGCTTTGGTTATCATTTTACAAGCAATGAACTCTTAGATTAAGTATGGTCTTTTTGTTTCCATGTGGTCAAGCTGTAAAGGATCAGTTAGAAATAAATACTCTAAGACAATAAAAAGTAAAAACAGATTAAGCTACTGTTAAGCTTAAGGGGAACAAAATACCATCCTTTATCTGTCCATGACTGTGTCAAAATTCAAGTGAAAGCAGATGAACTTTTTCATTAAAACACATAAAGCAGAAAAAAAAGATGCCTTCTTTAGTCAGATAAACCATGCTATCACCTTTTTAAATCCTAGCTGATGTAAGAGCACAATATGATAAACTTTCTTTTGGGGCAGAAATGAAGATCAGCATCAATATGGAGCCTGTTCAATCACAAAATGTAAACGGTCTCCTGGAAAACACTAACAAAGGAAACTGAAAGCCAGTTCAGCCTACAGACAAGGTTTGTTAGTCCACATCCAAACTAAAAGAACTTGGCAGGACAAAATATTAGCATCTTGCCTATGTCATTTCTAAGACAGTTGGACGCAAAATCTTTGCCGTAAAGCAGTGTAAAATGATCCAAGCTATTCATTCCAGCTACAATGCTCAGACTAGTCAGTTGTCAAAACCCACAAAAAAAAATCGAAATCAAAACAAACAGACAAAAAAGCTCCTCCCATGAAACTCAGCTGTAAGAGATATTCTTTCAGAATACTAGAAAGTGTAGAAAGTGTTTGCTTGTGCTATAACAACTGTTTTGTTTTCCCCAAATAAGACTCCAACTGCTGTCATATCTGTGTTTCAGCAGGTAACATAACCTCTGAGGATTCACCAAACTTTGCTGTCCTTTAAATGAAACTTAAGTGTGGCTGGAGAAGTAAAGGATAAAAAACTGAAAGCTAAAAATAAAAAAACAAACAACTTTGAGAACTCAAAAACAAATAGCACTAAAGGAAATGACTGGTATTTGACACATGCTTCATTGCTTTTAGACTAGCTAGGCAGAGTTTTTTGGACTGCGTTCTGTGGGCCATTCTCTTCTCTCTATGTATCTACTCCAGGCATCCAAACATCTCACTAAAATGACAATGCTTGTCTCCCCTGGGGTTGTATTCACATGTGCCTGTGACTGCCCTGTCAACTCTCACACTATCGTTTCCCAATGCTTTTGCCAAGCAGCAGCCACTTATGTACCACTGCTGAGGGACCTACTGTATATGCATTTCTTTTCGTATCAACCACCTCAGAGGATATACACATGCTGCATGACCAGCCTCATTCTCCCACTGCATTGTCCAGTCCATGTCAAAGATGTTTGAGAATCAGATTAAAAACTCACATTTAAAAACTTTCAAAAACTGTCAGCAAAGAAACATAAAAATAATGAATCATAAAGTTAGAATAACCAGCTCAACCTCGCACTAGCCATGTTAATAATCAGCATACTCAAAGAAAAAAAACAGAAAATCTGCTTAAGCAGCAGTGAGGCAAGGCCTAACCTGTTTATATTTTAAATATCTTTATGCTAAACCATCACAGCTCTTTTTCAAAACCCAACAGACAATGTTAATGCAGTGCTCACTGCACTGATGCAAATTTAATGCCAAGTCAAAATCATTTGCTTCTAGACATCATACCAGTGGGAGTTGGATGCCACGTCTTCTTGTGTTTTAACCCCAGCAGGTAACTAAATACCATGCACCCACTTACTCATCCCCCACACCCACACCCCCCTGGTGGGGTGGAGAGTTGGAAACAAAAGGTAAACTTCACATATTAAGAACAGTTTAATAACTGAAACAAAATAAAATATAACTATATAATTATATACTACTAATAATAAACAGAATGAAAATGAGAGAGAGAGGGAGGAATAAAACCCAAGAAAGACAAGTGATGCACAATATCGTTGTTTACCATCCACTGCCCAATGCCCAGACTGTCCCTTAGAAGCGATTGATCCCTTTTGGTCAACCCCCCAGTTTATATATTAGGCATGACCATATTCTATGACCAGTTTAGGTCAGCTATCCTGGCTATGCTCCCTCCCAGCTTCTTGTGCATCTCCTCACTGGGAGAGCACAGAAAAATGAAAAGTTCCTGTTTAAGAGTAAGCAGTGCTCAGAAAACCTAAAACATTACTGTGCAATCAACATGATCCTCATCCTAAATCCAAAATACAGCACTGTACCAGCTGCTAGGAAAAAATGAACTCTATCTCAGTTGAAATCAGAACAAGGTCAAAGTAAGTGCATTACCTAAATTGACATTGCTGTTTCAAACAGGAATTCAGCACTGCTGAAAGTCTGCCCAGTCTCCCCCGACAGTAACAGAGCCAGACAAAAGGAAGGCTGTCCTGTTGTCTCCCTCAGTCCATAGAGAAACTTGCAGAAATTCTATCCATAAACGGACTCTGCCTCTCTTGAACAGTCAGGAGGGCTGATGGCATGGACCAGTCACTCTAAAGCTAAGAGTGGAAGTAACACCAGAATTTAGTACTCATCTGCATAAATCTCTCCAACAGTCCAGCAAAGCAACAGCTGCTATATGAATATATCAATACCTCATGATTTGTACTTCCAGAAACAGGACCAACAGGTATCCATCATAGATACAGATATATCTATTTAAGGGGTAGACTAGGACTCCGGCAGTCTGGGCAGCTCATTGAAGTAAGCCAGCCACACCACACTCCATTTGTCTCTACAGTGCTTTTTGCTCTCCAGCTGTGCTGGAGATTACATCTCCATGGAACCATGAAACAATTATGGTTCTTTCCAGAAGGAACCATACCACTTTCTGATAAACCTTCTATTTTGGAAGACCTTTCCTTTTCTCACTTCAGTATCTCAAGGGTAGACTTGAATCTCTAGCTCAAAGTCCTTTTGAAAAAAAAAAAATCCTTTTGTATTTTCAGACTACTTTCTAGAATGGATCTAACTTTTCTGCTTACAAGTTTACAGTGTTTGAATATAAATTTCAGCATAAATTTTGTCCCTGGATACTTTGTTTCCTTCTTCTAGAGCATGCCATCGATTACNAGATTCATATTACCTGTTGGGCAGTTGAATAAAGCCACAAGAGATCTCCTCTAGAAAGAAGGTGTCTACGTGCAAACATTACAAATGTTTGCTCAAGAAATTAGAGAATAATTATTTCATCATTTATACCATATTTTGTACATGTGTGTGCGTCTATCAATATCTATATTGATGGTAAAATAGATTTACAATCTGCTAATACAAGCTCTGGGTCTACACCAGACAATGCTACTGACAGCAGAATAAGGCACAGTAAGAGTCCAAAATAACAATGGTAGGAGGTCAGATGGAGGAATTTTCTGCATCTGCTTTCTCCAAGATGTGGCTCAATAGTGAAGATGCAATCCCATTGCTTGGAGTTCAGCCTAGAAGTCACCATATCACAGAGTCGTATCTCCACACATAGCACTTCTCAAGCCCTGTTGAACAAAGATAAAGGGTGAGGGAGAATATGCTAGATCTGTCATTAGGTAGGAAAAAGCTCTTCTTTTTCTAAGTTGTGCTGACCCATAAAAATTAGATTTGAGGTATCTTGTTCTATAAATGTCTCTCAAGAATGGATTTTCCAAGAAAAACTTCATAACCTAATTTAATTAAGCAGAACCTGCCTCACAGAAAGGACTAATATGTACTATTTATTCTACTCTGTCAAGCCATGATGTATTTTCTTACTCATGTATGCTGTTCCTAATAAGTGTCTACAGCCCCCTCAGTCTGACAGGGAATAGATATACACAAATACACATTTGCTTCTTCTCTAGGACTTCATGATTCTAAAAACAGAACTGTAATACAGCCTGAAAAAACCCACCAGTTTCGAATGCTAGATTACTCCTCAGCTTCCAGTCAGAAATCTACAACACCCAATTTTGCAGTTCTGTTATTAAGTATATTCTCTAACCATCAGTAAAACAAAATGAAACAAAAAGGCAAACCATAGAAGCCATTTCCAGCAGATGAACTCCTTGCTAGCTCTCTCCCGCCTGTTGCTAAGTCAGTCTTCTAACCAGAGGAAAGACCTTTATGATTTTTTTCCTGCTTATTATTATGCTGGAAACAATAGCCTTTTTGTTCTACGGCAAGAATACAGGAGCCGAAGCTCCATGCACAATTGTGTGATCATCGCATGGCTCTGGGTCCCAACCCTTCTGAAACATGGCAGGCACAAAGCTATCCAGCTGACTAACAAGAAGATAAAGGGTGGTCCAAGGGAAACAATGAACAAAGTTGTCACTTCCAACAATGTAGAAGGCCACTTCAGTATTCCCACAATCTCTTGCCAATTTTTCTTTCCTTGTGTGATTTCCTCCATCAAATAACTGCTGTCAGTTTTAACTGCTTAAATGATTAATTATTCTGACTATAAATTTTCTTAAGAGAAATAAGAACAGTGACCTAGACCTGGAACATTTATTTGCCATAATAATAACAACTTTATATCCCTCAACATGAAGGAGGGTCTGAGACACTGAGCAGTTTACTCCCTAAGCTCCAAAACCCAGATGCTGCCTTGCTTGGCACCTGGTAGGCCCAACTTACAAGGGCTCAGTTCCAGATCACTCAGTCCCCACAGAGGACACCTGTGTAACAAAACTATTCTACAAGCCAGGGCAGAAGTATCATTCCAGAAATGGAGAGGCTTTTCTGAAAGTTTTTGCCTAGGTACAATATAACTAGAGCATTCAGGGTGCACAGCAGTAATGGCTGTACAGATTTACAGCTGGTTTACAGCTGTGCCTCTTCTCTGCAGCATCAAAGGATTTGCTGCTTCACCCCACCACATTAGCAGATATAATGGTAATATGCTGTGCTTGTGTTTTGTGTTTTCAGTGTGTCAAGAGACCCACAAGCAAGTAGAAAATGTTTATGGTGTTTATTCATAAGAGCAAATTATCCCACCTGGAAAAAAATAAAGGGAGAATCAGATGATGCTGGCCCTTAGACAACTCTTCACTGTATCTGCCAATTGTGCAATTAATTGGCCAAATGTAGCAGTCCTGATGCAAAGTGCTGCTGAGAGTCCTACTCTTTCTCTTTTCAAAAGTAAATTGCACAGCAAGTTTGGTGGTGAAACTCTTCACCACAATTACAACTCTTTGCTAAAAAGTGAATCTGTTACTTCTAGATAATTCTATGATCATTTTAGTCATGGTCTGTTTTGCACATGGTGGGCAATCATGCTAAATGCCACATATTCCATTCAGCAAAGCCATTACAGATTAAGTGACCATTGAGAACCCCAAATACACAATGAAAAGTGTCCAAAAAATGATGTTTTAAAAATAGTGTAAATTTATATTACAATAAAACTACAAATTAAAAATTATTTTACGCTATTTTGATAGAGGTTAAAGAAAGCTAAAAGTAGAAACAAGACACTGAACACCCCCCAGGGCTGAACACATCCCAGATTTTTAGACTACATGTTTCACATAGAGGCCTGCCTTGTTCAGCATCCCCATGCTAGCTCATGCAAAATCTCATGATCTAGGAAGCAATGGGACTTGCTACAACTGAAAACAAGTATCTTTACAGAAGCTGCGCTAATTATTAAGAAAACTACATTCAGTGGAGGTTTAATTGTGGATATTTTAGCTTCCGTGACTGAGCTTTACGTTTTCTCAAATCAAGTAAAAGCTATCTGGGGGAACACATTCACTGCATAACATAACCTTTATTTCAATAGGGACCCCAGCACATTTTCCACTTTCTAATCCTGTAATACCAAGTGCTGCAGTAAGAAATGGGTGAGTGAAAGCATTGCCTCAGGGAACTGGAAGCAAACCTGGCAATGGTTAGTTGTTCCTCACACAGTGCATTCCCTCCAGTGCCTAACTAGAATGATCGTTACAAGGATGTCATTTACATCAGCAGAAAATCATATTTCAGTGTTTTGAGTTCCCTACTTTTAAATACTATTAAAGTGCCTTTTCCTTAGAGTGATGAGTTTTGTTTTAAAGGCTGTCCTCATCAGAGAGAAGTAGATGTAGAGGTGTATATGAAAGGAAGCAGCAGAAGGCTGCTGAAACATGAGTCTAAGGATGCTAGTTCTCAGAGTCCTTCAGCACACAGGTACAAGACATCTTTATTTTTTGTTAGTATTTAATAAAGTCTAAACACACCACATAACTATAAGATGACAACGGAACCTGTAGTCTCCTTTGTGCAAAGACTAATACATAATTTTAACTGCTACCCGTTAAAGAAAAAAATGAAATGGAAGTTTGATGACTTCCTACATTCTACTGTGTAGTCAAATGTCAACCAGTCAATAAAAAAAGTGAGAAAGGATTCCTGATTTCACTAAACTTCATGTTCCACACTCACAAGGATGACAAATGTTTACTAATAAACAAAAGTTGTAGGCTCAGAGAAACAACAGATGAAAAAACTAGAGTATACTAAACATGACCTTTCCCTTCAGGGTCTTCTCCCCATCTGACTACTGCTGGGTTACAAACAGTAGTAATTTTATTAGGCTATGTCTGCTAGAGATGTGCTGCAAAATATTTGTAGTGCTTGTGATATTAGCCTGTGCTGATACTGGAGGATACACAGTTATCATCAAAACAGCATAAAACAATTCTGACAATTCATGACATCTTTTTAATTGCACTATCAAATTGCAAGGGTTTCTCTCAGGCTCATCAGCCTAAAATTTAGCAATTTGACTGTTCTGTGTTAGATCGCTATGCACACCAGCTGTAGCACTTACAACTGTAGCCTAATAGACAAAGCAATAGAAGAGAATTGGCAGGCAAAAGCAAAAATGTGATTTTATGGGCTAGCATATACCCACAAAAACAGTGGTGGAACACAAGCCCAATCAATATAGGACCATAGGGACCCCTGTTTATGTAACATGAAGCCAGAATACATTAAATTCTCAAGTCCATTCCAGTGTTAGAGGTTTGCAGCATGCTTCATACAGACTTTGGAACCATATCTGATTTACTTTGCCAGCAAAAATATTACAGATGGAACTGTCAAATCTTCTTGTTTAGTGGCGCCTGCTTTTCTAACACGTGACTTTTTTTAAATAACAACTGTCACTCATCAGATAAACTCAGTGTCTTTTCCAGCACCTGTAGAAACGCTTTGAAGACAGAGAATGGATTTCAAGAACCGACAATCTACAAACTGCCCTTCAAAAAGCCATTTTAGGCTGTTTGAAACTTCATGCTTGCTTTTCAGTGTTATAATTCTGGCTTATTGTTGATGAGTAGGACTGTATCTGCCAATTACTTATGACATATTTTGCTATGTCTTCCTTTTTTCACAATTAAGCGAACAGTGGGTGTGTGCTAGGTAAGCACACGTTTAATCATAAATTAGGTGTGTACATGGTGTAAAGATGATTGCAACAAGCTTAAAACTCCTGTCTTAAAAGTCTCATGCATAATTTATTTCCTCATACCAATCAGGAATCAGAGAAGGCTCAAGGGTATTCTCAGTCATTTCAATAGGAAGAGAGAAAAACCAGCATAAGGTGTATTTGAAAGGCAGCCTTGGAAGCAGGACATAATGAAATTTCACTGGGATCAAATCCCAAAACCAGACGCTGAAAATGAGTTGAAAGTTAAAACTCAGAGTCTGGCTCCTGCTTCTTTCCTCACTTGTCCTTAGAAGTGAGGACTAAAAAAAAAAAATCATTGCTATAGGGTATTATATAAAGCAGTCTTTTTGCTTAAAAACAATGCTATTAAAAAAACCCCAAACAAAACCCCCAAACCAAACACAAACCCCAAACAATTTTCATAACAAAGAACAGCTCAGTATTTCATAATAAAGAAACCATTAAAGAATGCTGCAGTGATGAAGCAGAGAAAGAGTAAATGAATATAGCACAACCAAGTTTTTT
>VYZS01001913.1:27069-42492 GCA_013400695.1 Neodrepanis coruscans | reverse complement strand
ATTATATAAAGCAGTCTTTTTGCTTAAAAACAATGCTATTAAAAAAACCCCAAACAAAACCCCCAAACCAAACACAAACCCCAAACAATTTTCATAACAAAGAACAGCTCAGTATTTCATAATAAAGAAACCATTAAAGAATGCTGCAGTGATGAAGCAGAGAAAGAGTAAATGAATATAGCACAACCAAGTTTTTTGGGGGGGGCTTCCCAAAATTGCATGGGAAGTTGCAGAAAATCACTGCTACCAACTAAAATCAGTCACAATTAATTTTAGACCATAAACTTTCTATTAAAAAAAAAATGGGTCAGTAATAAACGCTGAACAAAAATCCCTACCACATAAATCCTACAAGAGCTGTAGTTAATCAGAATACCAAGAAAGGAAAAAGCAAACTTGAAAGACTGACACTGGCACAACCTTTGCTGATAAAAAGGAAGAAGTGGGTAGCAGACAGCTCACGTCATACATATGCAAAGACTTAAAGGTCTACAAGCAGAAAAATGAATATGAAGAAGATATATCACACAAGCAAAACAGTAGCATTTATAGAAAGGTTTGGTCATAACAAGTCCTTTATTTTACGATTTAGTTGTTTGTTTCTGTGCAAAAGAAATAGTGTGGGTTTGCTACCTTCGCCTGGTTAAACTACAGAAACTATTTCACACTTCCTGCTTCACTGCAGGTGCATAATCAAAATGGGAAACCGTATTTTTCTTGTAAATTTAGAAGCATTAGGGCACCACAAAAAAAGATGTGTATTACAAGGTAATTCCTTTAAAAAGCTTTTCTAATGCCAATCTACGTTGACTGTCCATACTAAATGTAGGGAGGAATATTAAAAAGAATCTTTATGAAAGATTATGTTACTTTCTAAGGCTGGTAGCACTTCAGACTCTCCATGTCCAGTCTAGACTTGGATGCATTAGGAAAACCATGATCATTTGCCAAAAACATCAGTGGCATTCACTATAGTTACTATTAGAAACCACTAAAACAAACTTAATATCATCCATTTCTCCCAAAACAGGTAGCATTTAGCAATATAGACCTGAAATTTACTCAACAAATATAGTTTTAATACATATATTCTAGGTCTAGCATTGAAAGAAAACTGTATCAATATGTTTTTGTAAGAGATAACCATTTAATAGGAAGCAACTGCTGACAAGGGTTCATTAGATGCTTACATCTAATTTACTGCACACATTAGTCAACACTTTGTTCAAGTGCTCAATATTTATTTGAGTTGCTCGCTAATAAGGTTTTATATATCCATATATATCCACATTTATACAAACATGTGGTGTTAAACATGATGTTGTCAGTCTCCTTTAAGAGAAGATCTTAAGTTTGTCAGTTCACTCCATGTTTCTTGCAGATGTTTCGGAATAAGTGGGTTTTACCATATTTTGGAGGGTGGGGGGGTGGTGTCTTTGTTTCTTAGGAGTGGTTGTTTGCTGCATTTTTTCAGACTGTTCATTCCATCAAGATAATGTTGAGAAACTGTTCTGCAGAAAATCTGCATGACAACCTAAACAGAGAAAGACCGATCTCCTATCTTTTCTACAGCAAAAGGCAGCAACAATTTAACCACAAACTACCTGTTACTCAACCTGAATGATGGTTTTCCATTACAATCTTCAATCAGCAATAAAGGATGTTCTTTCTTGCAATACTACATTGAATAAACTCATAGAGCATTTTTGATTCCCCTGAAGTTAAATATAACATGTACCTGGTTGGCAAAAGATAGTCAGAAGAGATTCTTGTAAGATTTCCATTTCAATTAGCTGAATTTCAAATGTTAAACTATGTTGACCTTATTTTTCACAGTGAAAGTGGTTGGAAAGTTTCAGTAACCCACAAAGCATTTCCTGAAGGTCCAAAAACACTGCAGCTTTATCAATTACCTGATATCTGTCATATCTAAAGTATTCATTAACACTGCAGTTTGACAGTGTGGCAAAGTGAATAATTATATGTCTGGGAAGGCATACAGCAGTTGCTCTCCCAAGTCCTAAAGTCCTAAAAGTATTGCTCACGATGCCATGTGAAAATGATGTTCTTAGGCAATCTAATGCCCATTTTGCTGTAAGGACACAAACACAGGACAAAGTCAGAGAAGAAGGAAGGAAGGACAGCACAGACAGTGAAAAAGCTGCACAAAGGGCAGCAGAGGCAGTGAAAATGGAAATACACCCGAAGCCACTACTGCCTCCAGAGGCTGGAAATCTGCCAGCCAAGAGACTTAGAGTGTCTGTCCTGGTTGTCTTGCCAAAGATACGAGTAAGAATCAACTATTAATGTTGGCTGGCTTCTGCAATTGCCTTCCCTAAAGAACAATATATTTCTAACATGCTCTAGTGCCAAAGCTCTCTGATAAAAGTGGGGTTTTGAGGGTGGGCTTTATGTGCATGCTTTTTACTTGTTTGGCTTGGGGTTTTTTTGCAGGGAGGTTTATTGCTTTGTGCTTGGTTAGTTGGTTTGGTGTGGGGTCTTTTTGTTGTTATGAGTCTTGGAAGGCATACCTATAGTCAGGAAGAAAAGTAAGGAATTTTAGGTTCAGTCTAGATGATACTTCATAAAGAAAATACTGAAAAAGACCCATCATTGTAGGAGAAAACAGATATGAAAGCCATATTTGCAAGCTGTCATCACCATACAGATTTCTATGTGTATGAGAAGAGCCTAACACCCTGTGACAGATTTAAATTTTCATCCTCTTTCCTATGTAAGAGGCAGTAGCCTTTTAAATACAGAGAAGATTCTTGGGTTATGGATATGTTCTTACGTATATAAACAATATATGTATCTTCTTCTAGGGGTGCAAAATCTAATACTCGATTTTTGTTTAATTAATTTTGCTTTCTTTTCTCCTATTCTAGTAGGCATCAATTGCTCACTGCCCCCATTAGATCAAAAGAAGACAGGCAGATCAGCTAATCATTTAACTACCAGAAAACTAGCTCAGTGGAACATGTTTGGGGGTTTTTTTGTTTGTTTATAAACAGATTGAGAACCACTGAATAACAGATACCTGGGTTACCCTGTTCTATGTCAAAGTAAGGCCAGAAAAACATCTTTTCAACCTGTGTTTATATGAGTCATTGGCAAGAGGGAGATGCGTTAATTCCTCTCCCTCCCCTTTTGCTCTCAATGCCTTGGCCACTGCCTGATAAAAAAACGTATGAAAGAAGAAATTCAATAACAAAAAATTTTCACATTCCAAGCATTAACATCACATATGCTGAGCACCAGACTCAACTGTAGTTTTAAAATTCATTACAGATGCAGCTTAAACCAAATGGGTGCAAGATGTACAGTCAGATATGAGTTTACAGATGAGCATTAGGAAATAGCTGGCAGAAGACAGGCAATGTTGTTTGTATTTTGCAGCCCAAATCTTCCCCCCTTTCCTCTACTCTCTCCCTTTAGTTTTGGCAGCTGTGTCTCAATCTCCTCAAATTACTCTTCTAATTGGTTATTTCTGTGGACTAGACTAGAAGACAGTACCTCTCCATTAAAGAATTATAAAAAGAGGTGCACCATGAGAAAATAAAAAGAATGAAAAAGACAACAGGAAAAGTTCTTACCAAAAATGAGAAACTGTACAGCCTTTCAACAGTTTAACAGCACAAGGCAAATGAGGACCACACTGATGCTGCCAAATTACCACATAACCAGACGTGATTCTGCAAGGATGGCTTTTGACTGAAACAGTAATTCTTGTGGTATTTTTCACATAAAACCTCTCCAGTACCTATGCCAGTGGCCTAATGTAGTCTTTGTCTGATCATATTTCTTTATAACACAAGAAAATAATTCTCTTGCAACTTCATTCTCTGAAACTATTTACTTTGACAGCCAGTGCATTTAGTATTATTTCAGAAGGGAGATTTCATGAAACTTGTCGTGGGGTGAAAATGAAAGTAAAACGGGTCTTTTTTTTCCTACCGTGCACGGTCCAATGGGCGGGGGGGGGGACCCCCCGCCCTTCCGGCCCAGGGCACGCCTGGAGCTGGCAGCGGGGGGGTGCTGCAGGCGGCGCTGGCGCCCGCGCGAGTTCGGTAACCCCTTCCCCCCCAAGCTGTGCCACGTGGGGCGGCATGGCTGTCCTTGGGGCTCGGCGTGGCCGCGGCGCGGGGAGTTGCTGGCAGTGCCAGGCGCTGCCAGCTCCGGCCCAGCCCACTGCTGTGGGGGACCCGGCTAGCCGTCAGCAGCTCTCACCATGGGCAGCGGTGCAATGCGGCACAGCTCAGCCTGGTGCCGCATGGACGGGCTAGCGGCCAGAAGAGGCCCCCTCCTCCTGGTGGCAGGGGAGCGGCGGCAGCACTCGCTGCATGCGTGGCGACCCCGGCTGGGTGCCACCATTTTTCCGGCGTGGCCCGGCACTTCCAGCGATTCCATCGCTTCCGGCTTGTCCCGGCACTTCCGTGGGCGCACAAGACCTTGCTGGGGTGGGCCCCGGGGTGCCGACTGTCAAATCAGAGGAGGGCTGGCCCCCTGGGGCCCATCTACGCATGCGCAGATCAGGGCCCCCTATAAAAAGGGGAGAGTGGGCGTCATCTTCCTTTTTTGGGCTAAGGAGCTCGTGGTGGTAGCATTGCTCTTTCGGCGTGGATTCACTGTGGTGGTGGCATCGTCCTCTGTCCCCGCACATGTGGATGGGCTAGCGGCACTGCGGCAACAGCACAGTATTGGTCTGTCCGAGGGGGTGAGCTGTTTCTTTTTTTTTCTTTGGGATCACGTTTTCTCATGATTATTCTTTTTTGTCGGAGGGGTGGACTTCTCTCTCTCGGGATTGCATTTTTTCTCGTGATTTCCTGGGGGGGGGACTTCTTCCTTGGGGGTCGTTTTTTTTCCCTTGTGTTTTTTTTTTCTTTTCCCCGGGGGCAGGTGGACTGGCTATTAGCTGCGGCTATTGCCCAGGTTTAAAGACCACATCTCTTCCCTCAGCACTGAAAAATCCCTTCCTGGGGGTTAAAGGGAGGGGGGCTCGCGGTTTCTAACTGTCTTGAGTGTTCTTCTTCAGAAAAGCCGAGCGGAGGCTCGCGCTGCTATGGGTCCTCAGATCGGCCATGGGCCTTCTCTAATTATCCCGGCGTCTCTTCGGGAGCCCCAGAGAGAGACCAGCACTATTCCAGAGTGTTCTTACCCCAACACGGGCCCTGGGAACCTTAATTTGTCTGTTTTTTTGCACTTTATTGTCGGGTTTTCTGTGTGTGTGAAATAAACTGTGATATTTGTGTGTTTTCTTTCTTTTTGGGTGTGTGTGTGACTTCTCTCGGACATCTCTTGTCAGAATCGCTATTTTAAGTGTTAAAACCACGACAAAACTGTGTAACATTCAAAGTGGAGGAACAGAGGATGCCAGTGCACCTAGACTGTATACCATTCCTTAGTAAGGTTGCATAGATTAGCTTCTGATTGGTATTTGTTTTGTATACTTCTGTGGAATTTGCAAATTGTCAGGATAGCTCATTGAATTCAGCCTCCAACCAGAACAGGCTGTGGATACTCTGCTGACAACCACCAAGAAGCTGCAGCACCATACTGAGAAAGCACACAGTGCTGATACCAAAAAGGGGAGTACAAATTGGAGCAGGTGTGCTTCACACAATGCCTGGGTCTCACAGGAGCAAGATCTGGCACTGTCAAATCTCTTAAGGAGTGCAGTGAGCTAACCCTGGTTGTACACCAGGTGCCCACCAAAGCCACTCTATCACTCCCCTCCTCAGCTGGGCAGGGAGAGAAAATATAATGAAAGGCTTGTGGGTCAGGACAAGGAGAGATCACTCACCAGCCACTGGCAAGGGCAAAACAGACTTGATCTGCAGAAATTAGCTTAATTAATTACCAATCAAAACAGAGTAGGATAATGAGAAATAAACCCAAATCTTAAAAAACATCTCCTCTCCCTCCACCTCTCCCTTTTTCCTGGGATCAGCTTCACTGCTGAGTTTTCTACCTCCTGCCCCCCAGTGGAATGAGGAATGGGGGTTTCAGTCATTTTATCACCCATAGTCTCTGTCACACCTTCCTCCTCAGCAGGAGGACTCTTCACAGTCCTCCTCTGCTGCAGTATGGGGTCTCTCCCATGGCAAACATCCTCCACAAACTTTTGGAACACCTTCTCCCATTCCTTTACTGGTCTTGGTGTGTGCAAGGCTGTTTCTCTCACATCTACTCACTCCTTTCTCCTGGCTGCTGCTGAGCAGCATCTTTTTCCCCCTTCTTAAATACCTTATCGCAGAGCTGCTATCACTGTCAGTGATGGGCTCAGCCTTGGTCAGCTGAGGGTCCATTTTGGAGCTGGCTGACATTGGACAGCCATCTCTATTGGACATGAGAGAAGTTTCTTGCAGCTTCTCAGAGAAGCCGCCACAGTATTCCCCTGGCTACCAAAACCTTGCCACACAAAACCAATACAAGGAGTTTTTCTCACAGAAGTTAGTCTGTATAACTAAGTTTACTAACTTCTTCCTTCCAAATTGTTGACTAACTTTTCTAAAATTACTGCTGGAAATCCAGGGAATTCCCAGCAGCTGCTGCTACCCAGGTTCTTTTCTCCGATACACTGAGGCAATGGAACCCTGTAACTGCACTGGAGTAAAAAAGCATAACTTGTCAATGTATTTTGAAAGGGTTAATGAAGAAGTACACTCGTATTCCATGAAAGTTAGTAATGTATAGTGCCTTCCTAAAAAGGAATATATTCATTTTCAGGAATCAACAAAAAGTTAGAATTTATTAAATCCTTGACATTAACAAGCTGTGTTTAGGACTAAAGAGAGATTTTTAATCTTGAAGAATAAATCTGAAACCCACTGATAGTTTTATGATATTGTAGCAATGAGGAGTGAAACAAAAATATTTTTATTCAAGATCATCATTCCAGTTGGTTTTTGGTTATAGATCTTGTTAGAAAGCTACACTGAAGACTGCTGTACTTATCAGTATACTGTTTTTTAACAATATAGTACTTAACCTAATCTCATCTCACTGTTGCCAGGCCCTAAAAGCTCATAGAGGTCAGGGTAGAGAACAATAGGTTATGAAGGAAATAAAACATTAAATAAGGTGGCCAGCTGCCAACTGTTGCCTTGGCATCAGGGGCTTATTCTTCACTACCATGTTATTCCACCTTTCCCAATTAATTTTCTTAAAGAGAACACTAAAATTTGACACATGATCAGAGTTAATAATTACAGTGCTGTCCGGAACAACTTTCCTCGAAACTGTAAATGCCAATACCTTCTCCCATTCCCACAAAGCTTCTCCACTATGTTCAGAAATACAGCAGCAGGGGAATTTGATAGCATTCTGTGAACCCCCTACTCAGATGAACATTAGATTTTCTTCCTGAAGGGACACTTATCTCTGTCTGCCTGAGGCACAAAATACTATAACAGTTGCCCTGGCAGCAGCAAGCAGTATCCTCTAGATGCATCCAGATAGCAGAAAATCCACATACAAAGGTATGTAAGTAAATGCTTACACTAAGTGAGGAGCAAATCCTATACTCACAGTTTTTTGTTTTTCTTCTGCTGCCCTAGGAGAACAGGAAAGAATTATTTTTTTTTTTTATCTTTTAAAGCACATATGAGCGCAAGCATAAACAAAGGTATTCTTTTTCCTGTAATCTGCTACCTCAGCTGTTCAGCCACTCGACTAGAGAGAGACTTATATATACGACCTTTTGATGAAGAAATGCAGAGAGTGGTTTGGGAACAAAAATAATTCAAATGAACTTTTATAGAGGCCTGCCTGCTCACCTGTCATGTTAGGAAAAGGATTCACCAAATTTCAAGACAGAGAACTTTCAAAATTAAGAAAGGCTTCTTTTATTCCCCAACTAAAGACATTATATGTGTCCAGATGATTTCATCTTTTAAGACAGTGCTACAAAGATCCCTTATTTTCATCAGTTTCTTGATCACTCGTTCTAATTTCCCCAATGTACTGAGAACTCAAATTCTTAACATGTGGAGTTTTTGTCTTCATACTACAATCCATTTGGTAAGAAAAAAGCTGAAAAAAAACCACCAAATAAGGCACATAATTACTCATTTTAAAAAACATTATATTATTCCTTTAAGTCTCAGAATACTGACCCACCATGCTCACGAAAACCCGTAGAAAAAAGTGCATATCAAGGAAAAATTTTCTGGTTCTCATTAAGATGAAGAAAACCACTTGGAATTTCAATAGAATTAAGAAAATAAAATTTTCTTAACTTTAAATTTTCTTAATTTCCATGTTACTTGCAGAAGAGGAGACTGATATAGACTGATTCTTTACTGTAAATTACTTTTAACAGCCTGTAAACTTGTTTCAGAGCAGGGCAACATTTTCATGAAGTCATGTGGAGCCTCACAAAGATGACAGAAACAACAGGAGCTCACAGTGCTCAGCACACACATAAATTGAAGCATTCCAGGACTCCCTCTCAGGCAGTGGGCCAAAGTCATACCTTGATACAACATGGAGTTGTTGTACATTTGCTACAAAGTCAACTGAGTTCACTGTCTAGAAAAACAAATGTTTGTATGCATGTTCCAGAAAATATGAGCCATTTTCAATGGAGAAAGTAGTTCCCATATTACCCAAGTCTCACTTACACTCAACAGGAGTAATTTTTGCTCCCTCTGCACTAGACAGCTGCAGTACGTCATTGCCATTCTGCATCTCAACCCTAGACAGCAGAAGTTCTTTTCATGCACACTCCACTAAAATTATTTCAAAAAGGAGACAAAAGGAAATTACCTACATAATAAATTAATGCCATGTATTACTCAGCAGAATATCGGAACAAAGGAGAGGAAATTGAATAATCATATTCCTTCCAACATCAATACAATATGCTACCTCTCATAACATCTTACTCCATCCATGTGCACCTTCTGCTGTACCTACTCAAAATGTTATACCAAGTGAGACAGTTTTCAATTCCAACATTTTAAGGAGATATATAGCTACATACAAACTAACCCTTGCTTTTCTCTGCTTGCATGATTTGCAGTTATGTACTTTAAATTTTCTTGTGACGTCTCTGCACATCTCCCCACATCCTTAGGGAAGGAAAAAAAAGAATAGGGAACAAGCAACCGAAAGAAAAAACTTTTGTTTGTCCAGGTAAGTGCTCATCAAGCCAACAATAGGCAGCTCCTTGGACAATGCTAGCTCTGGAGTAGGATTTGAGACTATTTGGTGCGTCTTCACAACCTTCATAGACAAGTCATTAATTCTGACCTTTTGTTTAAGACTATGTTTAATATTCTTAAACATCTTTCAATAGGTAAATTAAATGTTTTTAACAAATATTTAATAAACAAGTTAACAGAGAAATTAATGAATGCATACAAGTTTTAAACTTTGCAGTTTACTGAAGGTTGCTTGATTCATCAGGTTTACCGAATCACAAAGGCTGCTTTCAAACTGCCATGAAGTTTGACAGCCTATGCCTTGCTAAGTGCTAGAAGTCACTTGCTTATAACTCTTGTGCACTGGGAGATATTACATTTATGCAACAGAACTGAAGAGTACTGGACATGCTACATAGTATGTTTGTTTCTAAAATGCATTCTTGACATACTGCATGTATTCCAAGCCCTATGTAATTGCCACTCAAAGCAGTGTCTTAATCCAGCCTGACAAAAATCAGGAGAATTCAGACTTTCTAGTAAGCTGCACCTACTGCTGAGGTAACGCATGTGAAGAACTGAATGCTATGTATTACCAAATAAAATTTGATTCCAGATACGCACCATTGCATTTCTCTTACACCAACTGATTTAATTAATCAACCGTATAAGCTTTTAAATAAGTTTTTTTCATCACATCAAATTGTGGCTGAGGAATTATTAAAAAAAAAACAAAAAACCCTCCCTGCAATTGTCCCATGGACTTATACTGCCCAGAAATACTGTGGACACATCAAAGCAGACTAAGAGTACCTTCCATGGAACAGTTTCTGCCAGTACAAGGTGTAGGCATATCCACCTTGAGATATGGCTATCTACCTATCACACACCTTACACTCCTCAAGCCACATACACAAGCAATCCTGAATATATGCAAGAAAAATCTACCCACAGTTCTTCTCAGCATTTAGTATTTCCCTCTGGATAACAGAAACCTTTGTTCTCCGAAACTGTGTAGGAATTTGCTTTCACATTTTGATAATCTGAAGAGCATCATGTTAAAAATAAAAGGTATTGATGCAGAATTAAAAAATTACATTATTACATGCTTATACCTTCAGGATCTGTATACATTTCTTTCCTTTTTATTATTTCCTTGCATTGCAGCCTTTTTCATTCCTTCTTTTCTGGCCAGCCTATGACAGTTTAAAGACCCCATACACTTCTCCCAGTCTTTTGTTAAGCTAAAAAGACAAATTAGCATTTGTTCATCACAGTGGGGAGAACAGAGAACAAAACAAAAACACTTTCAATAAGCAGACTGAGGAGAATTTGTCACTTAAATATTAACTCAGTTCCATACACATTTTCCTTGTTGGTGGCAAAATTTGCCCACGAAATTGGGTAAACAGTTATTCTATCTTGGGCTCCTGAGAATGGTGCTGGTGATAGTACAAAGTTTACTCAGCATGGGATTGTTTGGTGGCATCCAATACTAATTTGCTTTACAAAAGGAAAAAAAAGAATGTCATTTGGGGACAACACATCATAACCATAGATAGGCCACAAATCATCTAGTCTACCTTAAAACACAATCAAATTGCTTAGGCTTCACCGGGAATTTTACAGGACAGATTGTTCCTATAGGCAAAATGGGCACTGAGGTTAGACAGGGCTTAACCAGCAGCATGTCTGGAGAAAAGGTTGTGAGAACAGTTGCAGTTCCATTTGTGTCCAAAGCTAAATATTAAGCTTGAAGCTCATATAAATAATTCATGGAAATGGGCGGAGGGATTTCCTATTAGAGAATTATACAGAGAACAAAAGTAGCTTACTTGCTTAACACAATTACATTTTTAAAGCCTGCAATTATTTTGTTTGATTGTGTGTATGTGGAGAACAGTGCCATTTCAACCCTCTAAGCAACTTTGAATGATTCAGCTTGGTATCTTAGGCAACAAGTTGTAGCCTAACATCTTAGAGGACTGTGTGCTTTTCAAGAGAAAGAAAAATGGCTGGGCAGGGTGGGGAAGAACAGTTTCCTGTATTTCCCCAGAAGGCAGTAAGAAACAACTTTGAGCGCATGGCTCCCTATCAAATCCAATCTCATGCCTTCCCAGTAAGGATGGTCACAGATTATCTGATGGAACAGCAAATACAAACCAGTACTTGCCACTTTTTAAGTGATTCCTCTAAGCCCTGCATAAGCAGAAGTATCTTTTATTCACACCTTATAAACACTTATTGCTGCAGTGTCACTAAAAATGAGATAATATTTTGGCAACCAGTTGGCTCTGACCAATGGCATCATACAGTTTAATTGCTGAATTCATATCGATTTTATGCTTCATATCTATTTACATGGAGCATATCATTCTCTCCTCTTAACCCAGCTAAATTATTTAAGATTAAAACTCTCAAGGGTCAATACTAAGATTAATACTGTTCACCATCTTCACTAAGGGCTTGGATGTTGAAAATGAGTTCATCTTTCAGCAGGTTTCCATGCAGTACTTGACCAGGTCTAAGTGTTCAACATGCAGACAGTAAGACTGATACTCAGAAGGATCTTGACAAGTTGGAAGAAAAAAGATGGGGCAAAGCAAATCTCATCAAGGGCAAACACAGGATATCATCAAAGATGATGTCCCAGGGGTATCATCATATAATGGCTAGGACACCAGCTTTTCAGAACACCTGGTCAGTTCAACATCACTCAGAGGTGCACCCTTGAAGCAAAGGTGGTTATCCACAGATCATTTTTTATGAGCTATCTCTCAGAGGAGAGATAGCATAGCTCTTTTCAGAGACTACTGGGAGGGCTGGGTCCACTTTGTGGCTCCCTTTAACAAGGATATAATCAAGTTCCAATAATTATCCAGGAAGAGCCCCAGGCAAGCAGGCAGATGGAGCACAGGACCTACAAGAGGTGGCTGACACAGGTGGCAGATGCAGATGGTCTCTCTTCAAAGAAGCACAGTGAGAGGAAGAGATGTAATGGGCACATCTAACAAAACATGAAATTTCAAATTGAAAAAGAAATATTTCTTTCACTGTGAGGGCAGTCAGACACTGGGTGATGATGTGCTCACCCATACCCCAACCTGATCTTTGCTTCCCGAAACCATGCCCAAGAGATAACCACCAGTGGTGGTTGTAATGTATGTGTAATGATGGCTGCATCCACCTTGAAGTGGATTCCAGGGAGACAAATCACACAGTAGCCAAGGGCTCATCTGAGTAACCTATCTGCCTAACCATATTCCTGGTAAAGATCTAATTCAGGCAAAGTTTGGAAGAAACTAATATCTGTAGCTGGTATGTAAATATGACTATAATTCAGTCCCCTTAATGCATAAATACTGGACAAACTAATGTCCAGCCTTAAAATGTGCTCTGCTGAAAATCCCAGTGAATTTGCACCTTCTCATAGAGCTCTCTGACAGTACAGGTCCCTGGGAAAATGGTACTTCATCTGCACTACAGCCAACTCTATTTACACTTTAGCCACCCGAGAAAAGTGATGTGTCATGAGTCAACCTGGAAGGAGAGCGCTAAATTTGAAAAGGCAGTTACTGGAGCAGAAGGGCTGGCTCGGTTTCAGAAGTGCTTGAACTCGGGAAGCTATCCCACATGGGGAATGCTCTGAAAGGAAGTCTCTAAGAAGGCACAACTGATTTCCTTAAAAGATGACATCTAGGCATCTATTTGGAATACAGGAGGCTGCTGTTGGGAAATAAGAAAACATCAAAGGAAACACTGGTCACAGTCAAGAAGCACAAGAATAAGACAAGAACTGCCAAAAAAATAAAGTTTAACTGGACCTTGAAAGATTAAAAAATGTAGTAAGTATTTCATCAGCTATATTAAAAAAAGTAAAAGAATAACATCAAAGGTAAGTAGTAGAGATGTTATCCAGAAATAAATGTAGATGAAGATCATTTAGAAGCAGTCTGATAGCTAAGATACAAGAGTAAGAAAAGAGTGGTTTTAACTGAAGGGTATTGCTTAAGAACAAGTAGGCAGTTTACCCTAGAACAATTTTAGGCTTTGAATAAAAGAAATATTCTGGATCCTTAGGGGAATGAAACTTTGAAATAATCTCACACAGAAATGGAGGGGAGGGGACAAAGTGCTTCAAGAAGGGCTCAACAAGTTAATGAAAAGGATGGCACCAGGCAGTTTCTCCCAGAGCAGAGCAGCTGGTCCCAGTGTACCAAGACATCCATCCAGAAAAAGCCAGTAAGATCTTTGCCCACCTTTATTACAATAGTCAGTATGAAACTCACACACTGCAATAATTTGCAAACCTTTTTTCAACCTTTTTAAGTGTTATTTCATCACTAAGTGCAAAAAAAAAAAAAATCCAGCTAAAGAAATATCAAGTTTTTAGTGCAAAAGAACAAAAGCCCTAAAGTGTTGTTCTACAAACCTTTTTCTCCTCCACATACAGTTAATCCAAAAATTGACTGATCTGTATGGGACTAAATCAAGGCTGCTAAAATCTCCAATTACTCTACAAGTGAAGAAACACTGAAAAGTCTTTCCTCCAGCCCTAATGACATTGGTCTCATTTCTGTCACATACTCAAGGTACAGTTTGTTAACATGTGTCAATGTTAACTCAGTTTTACAGAAAAATGGCTGGAAAAGCCTCAGTGCAATTATTTTGGCAAGATGTGCTTCAGTTGAAATGAGTATTTTCAGAAGAACTGGTACAATTGGCCAATCATTTGCCCAATTCCAGTAAGAAGTCAGCACAATAGTTGAAGATTTTAAGAAATAAATGTCACTTCATTGTGAAATGAATGTTTTCTCTTGCATCAAGTAACAGGAAAAAAGTATTATAAGTGAAAACAGAAATAGTTTCAAGTGATAGGAAACATCTGAAAATTCTGATAATCAAATAAATAATCAAATAAACCATAAACTCTCGTTATGGCAAACCTCGACCTCTATCTCACTCTGTTTTTCCATACTTTATAAAACCTTCTAAAACACTTTTCTAAGCTGGTGCTACCCCTCATTTCTTTACAAAAAGTTAAGATAAAAGTTTGCTTTTACAAAAGTTTACTAGATATATTAGAATGGGAATATAAATCAAACAGAGGGAATACCTCTTCTTTCATAGTTAAAAAACCTTGACTCCACCAATTAAATACAGACTTAAATTAGTAAACTCAGTATAGAATTTAGAACAAATGCAGAAAGCGAGCAAGTCTTCAGGAATGTACCACTTCTCCTATGCTACAAGGCATATGTAATTATGATGCAAGTTTAAGAGCAGGAAGAGCTGGGTTTAGAATTTTCAGCATGTAAAGGGCTTCTTTTCATCCGCTGGGGCGTCAAGCGGAAAAACGGAACAGTGTAACTGAAGCCTCCATAAATTAAGTACTCTTCTAAACTGTGACTAAGGTTTGTTCTCTGCTACCAGTTTAATAGTCTCTCCTTGGTTTCATCTTCAGCTTTCTGTGGCTTACATTCCTTGCTGGGATACGTCAATATGTATAAACCACAGCAAAAATTGTTAAAACTGCAGTGTCTAGGCAGCTATATATACCCAGCCAACAGCAATCAAAAGCATAAAAAAAAACTCCTGCTCGTACGTTTTAAAAGAACAATAGATTTTAGAGGGCCGGTGGAGGAGTCAAAATAAGTAAATCACTGCTGGAAATATTGAAGTTCCACTTTGGGCACATGAGCACCATGGTGTAAACTGGCATCAGCCTTGAGTCCTGATTGACAGAGCAGATGAGAAGAGGCAGGATTGCTATTGTGGGCTTCAGAGGCCTCCCCACAAAGCCAATGCCCAAGGGCTTGAGGGGCTGCCAGGTGCCACAGCTGACTGAAAATGACATGCCATGATGGCATGCAGCTAATGCACAGGCAACTAGGGAGAGGGGATGTGAGGATGGAGCTCCAGAGCTGTCAAAATCTTGTCATGGTTTTACCACAAATTTAGCGGTTTTGGACAAGAGATTCGGAGAGAAGCCACAGACACACCCCAAAATGAAGAAAACACACAAATATCACAGTTTATTTTGTGCACACACAAAACCCAACAAATAAAGTGCAACAAGACAGACAAATTAAGTTTCCCAGGGCCTGTGTTGGGATGAAGACGCTCCGGAAATAGTTCTTGTCTCTTTCTGGGCTCCCGGAGAGACGCCGGGTTAATTAGAGGAAGCACACAGCCGATCTGAGGGCTCTCCAGCAGTGCGAGCTTCTGCTTGGCTGTTTACTGAAGAAAAACACTCAAGAAAGTTAGAAACCGCGAG
>VYZS01001913.1:0-15278 GCA_013400695.1 Neodrepanis coruscans | reverse complement strand
CTGTCCAATATAATTATAATTTAAAACTGTATCCAAATAATGATACATTACTTCAGTATTTCAAAGATCTCTTAAAACAAGACTTCTTAATAAAAAAACCCTCTTTGCAAGAGCAAAGTTCCATTAGAAACCCTGACTAATAAATAAATTATATTCTTTAAAATAATTTTTAAAAAGTCTCAAATTTTAGATTCTGAATTGGGCTAAAGCCCCAGAGGCAAATTGGAGGTTGAATCTACTGTAAGGGAGTCTCCTAATTTTCATTAAGCATATTATCTGGAGAGATTTGAGAGAGAACTGACAATTTCCAGACTACAAAATACTTGATTCCCAAGAACCTACCATTCTGTCAACTCTTTTAGTATCTTCCAGCAAAGGTACTAGAGCAAGACACCTTACTGTTCCGTGTCAGAGCCACTCAAAATTTTTTACTTTTCTGGCATACATGTTTCTTCCCTACAGAATCTTTACTGAATAGGAAGCACAATGCAAGCTGACAACATAATTGCTTAATTATTGCAGCCTACTTACCTTCCAAAACAAGCTAATCCAAAAGAAATCAGAGGAAAGCAGAAAGCAACTGATTGCATGTCATGAGCCAGAATGTGGAAAACAGTGGAATAATAAAAGCGGGATAATGATTGAAGACATTTTTCTGGGTTTTAAGCATCAGTATCAACCAGAGTCACAGAATTCATAAAAAGTTAAAAAGAAACTTTCACATAGCATTTGGCAGTCTGTGCTTATGTCTTTTTCCCCTCCTCCCATCTTACTCTGGGGCAATGTTGGTCTGGTAAAACTTTAGCAACCATAGATGTACTCTCTTTAAGGGTNACTTTAGCAACCAGAGATGTACTCTCTTTAAGGGTGTAAATGAAAGTTTATTCCTAGATAACATGAGTATGTTAACAATAGTCCCTTTGGGTCTTCTACAAGTTTTTGATCACACCAGAACACAGGAGTATCTTTACCTCCATCCTGAAACAGAAACTCCATCCAACCAACACTGCCCACCTAGGCTGAATCCAGGCCAAATAGCAATGCAATTCTTTTGTTCTAGATACTTCAGAGAGAACATTCCTCCTCCCACTCACCATTTTTTGCCTGTAGCACTCTGGGCTAAGTTTGAATTGCTGTTTTAAAGGCAGAACTAGAAACACCCAAATGCAGTAGTTTTTCATTCAACTAGCATAACAAAAAAAACTGGTAGCACATGTTTGATTAAAAAACTTTCACACAATACTTCAACTGATATTCAACATTATTTTTGAAAAACACACTGTCATCTTTCTTTAAAGCAATGCCACTACAAACACAACTCAGCAACAGACATGTTGCATAATACCTACATGTTCTGGGACAAAATAGTCCCTGCAACAAAACATTTCTATCTCTGCTGCCTGAAACAATCACAATAACAATGTAACACCAAACCTTCTCACTCCGTAATCCTTCTCCCATGTGGGACAGAGGATTTCCAGGCTTCAGTGTGACGGATAAACAGGTAACACTGGTTTCAAAGCAAGGCTACCAGTGGAAGTCTCAGACTGAATTGGATCCACTTCTGTGGAGACTGGGAGAATTTGAAGAAAGCGGGCAAATGGTATTTGACCTTTGCTCTTAAAGGAAACAGAAGAGAATCCAAAGACCTGAAACTCACTGGGTGGGACACCTAGACCCCTTATGCAAAGTTTTGTTTTTCTCCTTCAGTAATGCTTGGATGGTCAAAGCATGCCAGCAAGAAGTTTTATTGTCCAGCTATCTGATACTGCAATCTCACTGGAGGCTTCCACTTGGATTACCATGTCGCACTTTTTTGGGTCACAATATGTTTCTGTAAAATATTTGACTATACTTGGGAAAAAAACCTTAACAGCAGTAGTTCTTGTCTGAGAGAAAATTACCATGAACAAATGTCTGACTACTTTCCCTAAAAAGTGGCAGATATGAAACAAACCTGATTGGCAGTGTTTAAAACATCCCATTATCTGAGACTGGCAGTTCTTCTGTCCAACACAGTAAATCTGTCAGAACACTCCGCAGTTACTCAGCCCTGAGATAATTATTACTGCTAGATTATGTCAGTGGAACCAATAAAAGAACTTTATTTCAGGCTTCTGTTTACATACAGCCCCTAAGGTATTTTCTTTTTGAAGAAGTTGCTCAAAAACAGTGTCAGCACAGCTTCAGCATCAAGAGATACATTTTCAAGCAGGACTTTTCGGACCTGACCTAATAAAATAACTTATCCACAATGCAAGCAATACTTATAGTACTCCTATGTATCTTAAGAGTCATCATTTCTCCATATTTGCAAAAGAGAATTGATGTTTATTTTAAATACTTAAATGCATCCTCTCTCCCTCCCTCTTTTTCCTCTGCCGAAAAAGCCTATTATTTTCACAGCTCAAAGCAATAATTTCTAAATGGGCAAACAATTCCAAATGAAAAACTTCTGATTATCACTAAGATGCTCAATTGTTATTTTGTTCAGGTTTTTTTGTTCACCTCCTCTCCAAACAGCCATATGTGAAGAGCGTGAAATCTAAGTGTGTATAAGAACATCTTCAAAGCATGCATGGTTTCTCAAAAAACCACCATGAACACAGTTCACATTTGCTTAGAACAGGAAACTTCTCTCTTACCACTTAGGAGAGGAATGTGACCATCTTTTGAAGTCTTACCTGTAGAGTCATAGCAAAGATCATATTGTTCCTCATAACAGACAGAAATCAGAGGCTAGTTTCTACAGGAACCATCTTTACCCTAAATATTCTTGAAGGCTGAATTCTGCTAACTCAAAAGAGTAGAGCTGGTTTTATATAGACTCTTCTCCCCTGCTGCTCCCAAAGCTGTTCTTATAAGCAACCATCAAACAGTAATCACAGAGTGAAAGATTATCCAGAATAAGCAAAATCTCTGCTCGCAAATCTTGTGCTTATAGACTTAAATATTCTGAATCCCATTCACATCAGAGCAATGGCAAAGGATTCTTGCACTAAACTATTAGTGAAAAACAAGTAACTTGGACAAGATGTATCAGGGGCAAAGACTTGAAGAATGGAAACAAGTTTGAGCACAGAATGTCATAAAGTACAGATCCTTTAATATCATGGGAAAAGAAGAACTCATGCAGCTGTCCAGAAAATAATCAAGAGGTTACATTAATTACAACCCTCTTCTCTGCTTCACATTTCACCATAATGCAATGACTACTTTGTCATCTGCTAGTAAGACTTGTATTAGATTTTCCTAAATTGAACAGAATGATAGCAAAGCAAATTCAGCTGAGAGACTACATAATCATGAAGTATTGCTTTTCCGCTAGATGTCAGGGAAGAACACAACCCCATTTTTAAAAAGATGTTCCAGGCACAACTTTACATGTTCAGCCAGCTAGAAAAACAAAATGAGCTGTTACCGTTTTCTGTGTAGGAGCAAGTGAGGAAGATGTGAAAGATTGTCTCTGCCATAAGAAAGCATCATGGCAAGTTGGTGGACTAAGTCCTTGTGTTTAAGCCCTAGAGGTAACAATCTCCTCAAAAGTAGCAGAACTGGCCATGACTAAGAAAAACACAGTAGCACAAAATGCAGCCTTACTGTTTCTCCTGTCATGTCAGTTTTACGGGTAACACTACCATCTACAAGTCATGCCTGGCTAAAGTCTTTCAGTGTTTTTATCCCTTTTTCCTGATTGCTATAAAGTAGCTATTGTACAAGAGTATGTATTATTTCGGGTTAACAGTAGGAAGAATAATGCCTCTGGACTAATAACTACAATACACCTCTTATCAGATCAGAAGTCCTTTCCTCTAAGTACAGGCTTCACAGAGGAAATTGTCTGAAGAGAGTGTAACCAGGGTTGACAACTACTCAAGAGTTGCTATTCCTGGGAAAGTCTCATTTCTTAGCTTTATCCAAAACAAATCTACCTAGAACGAAATTTCACAAACTGGATTCTTAAGATACTAGCACACATTTGCAGGCCACTAACTAGGTTCATGGCCTCAGTTCTACAGACAAAAGAGGGTATTTCCAAAGCTTAACCACAACCACTTCTCATTACCCCTAACTAAGAAAAGCCTGGTGACCCTCCATTGTAGAGTACACCCATTTCAAAATCATACTCCTGACAACTGGCCACAAAGAAAAGAAATAGATTCACACTGGATGTAGTTTTTCTCTACAACTGGCACAAATGCTCATCACTGGAGTGAGTATTTTTCTATATCTACAGACATTTGGGCTCTTATTGTGGTGAAGTGTAATGAGTTTTTGTGGAGTATGCTTAAGTCTACCATGAAAATTAAGAGAAGAAACAAACAAACAAACAAAAAATCAATTAGAACCTGCACTATTGAAAAAAGTACGCAGCGGTACCTCAAAAACTGCCATCTCCAAAATAAACCAAGCAAAACCATTGTTGTGAGATAACAGTATGATTGTCCTTTTGCCAAGAAATTTGGCTCTACGTAGCTTCACAAATACCTTCAGAAGGCAAAATGGATTATGAAAGAGAGGCAAGGAGCAGAAACACCACACAGGAAAGACTCCCTCTGCTCAAGCACTATCCTTGACTTAAAAAGTTAAAAAGCAATCTTGGTCCTTGAATGTTAGACCATGGTTAACTCTTTACTGTTTTTTTTGTAGGGTAGAGGGAACTACATGATGGGGACTAATAGTTACAGGGATTAAACCCCCTCTACTTTGTCAATTTCTGCAAAGCCTCACAACAAGGATCATAAGAAACAAAGTTGCAGACTGGGGGAAGAAAAAAAAAAAGGAGGGGAGGTAAGCATGCACAGGAAATGAAATTAATTTCTATGGGTATAAGATGGAATACAGAAAGGAAAAAATAAAGTTTGGCATTTTAAGTACCCTAAAGGGCACAACTGAGTATAGTAAACATATAAGATTTATGGGAGGGGAAAACAGAGGCAAGAACATGAAGAGAGAAAAAAATGCTACATTTTATTTCTGAACACCAACCCTTAATACCTGAAAGCAGGGATGTCAGAGAGAATGTTTGGTGGTCATGGGAATACCAGGGGAAAGGAAATTCAACATGTGGAACCACTCAGTAGTTTTTACACAGTTACTAAGGGTCTTCCCCCCACTAAGTACTCTGTGCAGAATCCAGTAGAATTAATTCCAGCATATTTACAAGCAGGTTACTAGCCAGAGGACACATCCTAACTGGGTAAGGATAAAAGCTAGACTTTGGGAGAATTACAAGCAAATCTCCTCCACTACACCCTATAACATTCTATAAAGGGCTTTCGAGCTCAGCAGGAGCAGCTCCATTCTCTTCAGCTTCATATTCCTGAGTCCTGAAGGTGACCATCACTCCATTTCTTTCCCTGCATACTAAAGAGGCAAGTACGTTTTCCAGTGGGTACCTTGCCATACATTTTTGGCACAATTATAGCAGCACACTTATACACCAGCAAAGATACACCCTTCTGTAGATAAGAGTGGTGATACAAAAAGCTCCACCCCGAGACATAACCATAAAATGGGATATTGCCACACGAGGTTGATCCTCATATCACTGACCAGGTTTGATTAAACTTATGACAACAATTCCATAATTCACACTGAGCCAAGAGTCCTGTACATACCACTGAATCATACAATATGTCGAGTTGGAAGGGACCCCTCAGGATCATCCAGTCCAACTCCTGGCCCCAACACAGGACGCTTCAATCACACAATGTACCTGACAGCATTATCTAAATGCTTCTTGAACTCAGACAGGCTTGGTGCTGTGACCACTTCTCTGGGCAGCCTGTTCCAGTGCCCAGTCACACTCTAGGTGAAAACCTTTCCCTGATATCCAACCTAAACCTCCCACAATTTAGCTTTATGTTGTGTCCTCAAGTCCTGTTACTAGTCATGAGAGTGAAGAAATCAGGACCTGCCCCTCAGGTTTCCCTCATGAGAATGTTGAAGACAGCAGTGAGGTCTCTCTTCAGTCTCCTCTTCTCCAGGCTGAACAAACCAAGTGACCTCAGCTCCTCCTCATAAGGCTTCCACTTCAGACTCTCCACCATCCTCATGGCTCTCATTTGGACACTAATAGCTTAATGTCTTTTTTATATTGCAGAGCCCAAAACTGCACACAATATTCAAGGTGAGGCCCCATTCATACAGAGCAGAGCAGGACAATCACCTCCCTCAACCAGCTGGCAATGCTTTGCCTGATGCCCCCCAGGACATAGTTGGCTCTCCTGGCTGCCAGGGCACTACTGACCTGTATTCAATTTGCTGTCAACCAGGATCCTATGGTCCCTTTCTGCAGCACTGCTTTCCAGCATCTCATTCCCCAGTTTGTGAACACAAAAATTGACCGTCCCAGGTGCAGAATCTAGCATTTGGCCTTGTAAACTTCATGTGGTTGGTGACTGCCCATCTAGCTGCAAATAAGTTGCTAAAAGTGTCTTTTTCACTCCTTTATAAATCTGTATAGCAAGTAAAGAACATTTTCTCAATAAGAGCAAGTTGTCCAGCTGGAAATGAGGCCCTGAACTTACAATTCAATATTTACCCACTACTACCAATGGGACTCCCTTCAGACAACAAAACGTGTAGAGGGCCCAATTGTATAAAAAGACTATAGACATGTATATGTGTGCACATACAACAGTTCTCCACTCCCTCTTTTTCAAAAAAGGCCACCTTCAATTCATTTCTTCAGACCCTAAATGACATTAAAACATGAATACACAGGAACTCCAAGGCTAAGATACAAGAAAGTATTGGATATAGTCAACCAGAAAAATTATCTAATTGGATAGTACGAATTCTCAATTGGTAACGCCCCCTACTGTCCAATTAGATAATTAGATGAGAGACATAATAGAGAAACAACAACACAGTAATTTATTAACTACAAAACTTTAACCCAACAATAATACACAAGAGAAGTAACCCCTCCGCTGCTGGGCTGCGGAGGGAAAGTAAGGAATGCTGCCTCGTGGAGGGAGGTGATGCAAAGGAATCGCACTCCAGAGCTGCTGGAAAATAAAGAGAATGAAAGGAAACCCCAGGGGACCCCAAGGAGAAGCTGTGTGGTACTCAGTACTGCACTGCCTCCACTGTTGGTCCAGCCACGCTGCTGCCCAGGCCAAGGGAGAGGGAGCCAAGAAGGCAAGGGAGCAGAGCCAAGAGCCAGGAGCTGGGATGACAGCCAAGCCACAAAGAGAGGCAGGACTTCTGTGACTGCAGTCTTTATAGGGTGCCCATTCTTGAATTTTCTCATGGCACCCTTCCAGGGCATGCCCGGAATGGACGCCAGCACTGGGCGCCACCCCCTCTCTGAGACTTCACCACGAGGCAACATGGCGGTGTTCCCACCCAAATGCCTCATGGCTGCAGTTCGCCAGGAGGAGGGGCCACTGCTGCCACCCTACCAATACCATGGGATGCCCTGGGGGCCCAGAGCCACCAGCAGCACCGCGCCTTGCCACCACAGGTCCACTCTGCATGGCAGTGCTGGCCTCACCCCACATGCTGGCCACTCCTGCCACAGGGGGGCAGCCCCACCACCACTGCCTTGCAACACCGACTGCTGGCAGCAGCCAGTGCAGGGGGCACCTGCCACCACTGCATGGGTCCGGAGGAGCCCCAGGGCGCCACCCACAGGTGGCACCCCTGGCCACAGCGCCAGGCAGCCAGCACTGTGTGCCCGCCATGCCTGGCGCCACCATCCCAGCCCTGCTCCATCAGCACCACTGGTGCCCCATGCCGCCGCGGCTGGGGAAAGCCCCTGTGTGCATTCTGCTTCCTGCAGGGCTGCAGGAGAATAGGCAGGGGCGGCTCTGTCCCCACCTAGTGAGCTCCATGGGGCTTCAGGCCAAGCTGGGCCTACCCTGCACGGCCCCAGCGTGCCCCACAAGGTGCCAGGATGGGGCGCTTCCCACAGCCAGGTCCACACCCGCAAGGTACCAGGATCTCTCCGCTTCCTAGGAAACACAAAATGGTCCAAAGCACCCCCTCTCCCACATGGAGAAGGGAAAAGGAAAAAAAAGGCTTTAAAACTAAAACATTATCCCCACCCCATAAAATTGGAGCAACACAACTAAACACCTCTGGTCAGGGTTTATTACACTGATTCGATAAAGTGCTGCTTCAGTCTGTTTGTTTGTTTAAACATGCTGCATTTATTAGAGGTTCATCTTTGTCAGATAAGGACAGGTAGCAAGGGAAGCATGAAGTACTCCCCTTTTTGGTAGAGGAGGTTAAAATAGAGTGATAAGTTAGTGCTACCCATGCTCTTAGCACAATTTATTAATTTATATGAAATGTCAAACGTGGTATTGCTCACAAAGAACTTTAAATATTCTAATACGCATTGTCAATTTTTGAAGTTTGCTATGTTCAGTCTGAAAACCTAAATATACAGTGCTAAACACATTAATAAATAAGACAAATTTATAAAAGAGGAGCATGAGACTGAGTCCTAATACTGGATATTTATGGCATATAATTGTGGTGTTGTGATTGTATTTTCCAGTGTTCAAATAAAACTTACATTTAAGCCTTTATAATAAATGCTTACAAATATTACTTTGTCATGAATTCACGTGTTTTGCAGATTACTTAACATAAGCATAAAAATACTGAGATTAGCACTGCTGTGCCAAAGAGACATTTTTGTGTATACCAGAAACATCTAACTATTTTTGTCTACATAAGTAATGAGCAGTAGAGTCAGTATTATCTAAAGCATCACTGCAGTAGAATAATTCTGTTTATAACTGAAAGAGCAGGCCCAAAACATTTGGCAAAATGCCTGCAAAGGTGCAAAGACCAAGAGAAGTTCATCTTACCCCTAACATAAGGGAATAGGATAAGTCACGCTTTAGACTTGGTAAGACAAATAAGCTAATTTGAACATGCAGAAGCACCTTATTTTCTACAAGCAACCACCCATTTTTATCATTGACCAGGTAATTATTATTATTGCAATATTTCTTCTACATTGACTATGACTGAGATTGAATCATGTATTTATGGAAAGAAAACTCTCCACCAGTGTGAAGAATATGCTAGCATGGTTTACAACCTTAACTAATTATCCATGCTGCAAGATTCAGCTCTGTTATTAATGACTGCATTTCCATTTAATGAAGATCAGGAAAACTATTTACTTACAGATACAATACAACTAAGAAGATAAAAAAAATCTTCTTTCTTTATACCCTACACCATGAATACCAGATGAAAACCAGCTCTTTCCATAGTATGACTATGTCTCAGTAGCCAAACCTGAAGAATAAAAATGCACAAAGCTAACTCAAAGCAATACTAAAACTGAAGTACAGGCATCAAGCTCCCAAATTTGAACAAGGCCACAGTTGGTTTTAGCAGCTACTTCCCTGTCCTAAAGTCTGACCTGATGCTACCTAAGGTTTGTAACTAGACCAAAAATAAAAAAAAAAAATATAAAAACCCCTTACTGTTAAGTGACTAACATTGGGGAAGAAGTTTTCACATTCCAGCAAGGAAATGAGAGACCAGAAAAAAAACACAGCAGGTCATGATTGCATACGAGACACTTCTGTAACAACAAGTCACTTATTGCAACACACTGTGACAACATGACTATACTTTTCAAGATACTTTTTAAGCACTGGAACAGGCTGCCCAGGAAAGTGGTGGAGTCACCATCCCTGGAGGTAGTTAAAAAACTTAAAAGACTTGGTGCCTAATAACACAGTTCAGTAAAGGACTTGGCAGTGCTGGGTTAAATGGTTGGACTCAATGATTTTAAAGGTCTTTTTCACACTAAAATTCTATGATTTTAAAGGCAAAATGAATAGTAGAATTTTCATACAACAACTTAATGATCAGGGTGGGGAACAGGATGGAGACCAAAACCAAATGAAAAAGGCACAGTTGTGCATTCTTCTCCCCAAGTATGTGACTAAGCCAATACATTGTTTGAAATGAATGCATCCTCATTTAAGTTTTGCAGCTAGAAGGCCCCATTCAGCATATGGGTCATACAGTGAGATGTCAGCTTGCACATAGCAACAGTGGATATATGGATGCTGATAGGATTAAACTGTCATATACAGCCATGAGATCCTAGATCTGCTTAGGATGCATCTTCAGTTTTGGATGTACTGGTCAGTTCTACTTTCTTTTTCAGTTTCCACAAATCGATTTCCTCAGTGGGTAACTAGCTGATTGTGCGGAAAAAATTAACCTCAGTCATGAATAAGTTAAGCTTTCACAGTTAGCAGAACTATCCAAATTTTTAACCTTTTCTGCCCCTGAACTACCAAGAAAAAGCATTGACCTTGAGAATTGAACTGATTAAATACTCTTTGACAGTTAATACACTGTATTCAATCATGTTTGGTTTTTTTTTTCCTGGTTAAATCCAGAATTGTATTCACAGCCCATGTAAGACGAATTTGCACATTTAAGAAATAATTACTCAGCAACCAATTTTGTGTCTTTGGGTTTTATTTTAACTTTTAACCTTTAAATATTTAATAAGTACATATGTAATGGTTTGGGTTAAAACCACAGAGGAAGACAAAGAAAAAATAACTCTCCCTCCTCTGCCTACATCTTGGCAGGGAGGAGCAGCCAGGTTAGCAAGGGTTTTTTTTTTCCCATCAGNAAAACCTAATATCGTCCAAAACCAGGACAACATAACAGGAAGAAAAGCTACATATGTTTCACTAAGGAAAATATATTCTGAATTCAACTCTGCATTCTGTATTGTATCATAAACCTCATGTAAGCATACTTAGACACCCATAAAATTATTACAGTGCAGTAGTTCCTCAGTGTATCATGATACTAATGAATAATACAATATCTGCAATGGAGAAAAAAGAAATATTCTTTTTCTTTGAGAGATTTTTGTGATCCTTTCTCACAAAATTATTTTGGGTTAATTACAGTATTACAGAATACCAAAACTTTGCTAGTATCTTCGCAGTTATTTTTTTGAGTTAAGGAGGTTTATTACTTTTTAGTTTGAAATTGTTGCTTATTTTATCTTAGAGTGAAAATACATTGCAAAGTAAGTTTTAAACCATTTTGGTTTAAGTGAGCAAATATCATTCAAGTCAAACTAATAGATGGTATAATTCAGGATCTCTGCATTTATTTTTTTGTGCTTGCTAAAAAAAAGCTTATTATTTGAAACATTTAAATATCATGGAGAGTGACTCTGATTTGAAAAGAAATAAAAATAATATCTTAAGATACCCACAGGTTCATAGGCAATTGTACATTCTATTACACTGGTGGTCCCACAATCTTCAAGTTGCTTCCCAATTTAATGCAAAGAAAATAATTGGCATTAAAAATTTAAGTCTGCTTCTTGCACATTTCCAGGGACATGTTGTTTTTTAACTAACTGAAATGGCAGTAATATTATGCCAATGCAATTAAATCACCAAATCAAGATGGATTATATTTCCTTAATTAAGAGTGACAGATAATCGTAGCACACAGAGCTACCCAGTCAAGTTCCCCCTTCTTTTGCATTTGACTAGGAGTGAGTCCTTTAAGGGAAACATTTGGCCTCAGATTTTAACAGGGATAGCTAATTCTTCACAAATAACTTGCTATCTCAATTTTCAGAAAGAAATTCCCATATCCTTTCTTCCTCTTCCCTCATGTAGAATCCTCAGAAGGAAAGATGGTGGGCATCCAAAAATGCTACTGTTCCACTTCCTCCACTCCCCAAACACTACTTGGCATGTTTAGTGATAAATCACTTGCTCATGTCTGAGCTTCCATTGCTCCAGGGCTGGAAGCTGGGGAACAGTGAAGTGAGGAAAGGCTTTTGCTGGTCCACTGATCATATGAGCTTAAAGCAGACAAATTTACCTTTCTGAACAAAGCTGCAATACACAGTTAGGGAGAGACCACAAAGGCTATGTAACAAGAAGGCAGAATGCTGGAATTAAGGGGAAGCATCTTACAACTACCTGTATGTCCTTAGGCAGCTTACTGTAAGCCTACCTCATGGGAGATAACTATCTGAAGAAATAATTATAAGGATAAATATTGCCTAATTTTAGAGATTTCATCATGGATGGGCAAAGAATCAAAATGTAGTATGTTCAGGTAATATGTAAAAATAATCCACATGCTCTCTTGGAAAGATTAATGTTTTCCAAAGTAGTTTGTGTTCTCAGAACACTAAAAGTAGTCATCCATAATCTGCATGAAACAGTGCTGTTGCTGATGTTTAAACTCTCTTGTTAAATCTTTCCCATTTTATAGCTAATCACATTTTCATAGCAGGCATGAAGCACTCTACAAGGCCCTTGCTGAGCTGTTCCTGTAAATTAAAACCTTATTCCACTGCTGGCAGCAGAGCAAGGTTACTTTTACCATTTATGGTTGTAAAAACCATCCAATGTTTTTCCCCCCCTTCAGCTGCTGCTTTTTTTTATGCTATTCTTTCCTTTTCTGTCTTGCTCCAAGAAAGATATTCCAAGTTCAGCTAAACAACTTTAGAACACATCTGTAAGGTTTTTCTTGTCTTCCAGTACACCTAAAACCTCATGAAAACAGCTAATGAGAAGACAAGTGAAACATTAATACAGTATTTTTAGGTCAAGAGCCTCTTTCCCCCCTTACACTGCATGAAACAAACCAAGGCCACACAAGTACAGCAGTAGCTCAGAAGCTCTTTACACTAAGTTATCACTATGTGGCCCATACATAAAGTACCTCATAAAGTAAGGCCCAGAACAGACTGGAGGTGCTCAGAATGACAGTTTGACACACAGATATAAACACTTGGTTCAATAAATAAACAAGAAGAATGAAGAGACATACTTAAATCTTACTATTTGACCCACCTATAAGCAGCAATCACATTCTCTGACAAAGCAAGCTTAAGAATGAGGGAGGAAAAAATTCCTCGTTTTAGATATGCTGTCCAATTACAAGCACCCCGCTGGCAAGTAGGTTACTAAACTGAAAGATCCTCTATTTACGATGACCTTAGACTGAAACACCAGATTTGGTTTCTTGTAAGGTCTGGTTCTGTTCTTCCCATCTCCGACTCAGAGCTGGAGCACTCTGTCACAGAAATAGGACTGTCTCTGCCCTTCCACGTGCCGTAGCATTATCAACACAGCTCTGTTAGAAGCTTCTGTTTTGCATGGAAGAACAAGGTTGTACCCTGGAAACTCCTCAATTTTCAGCTACAAAGGACTCTAGCACACATTGCATATGGGTTCAGTCAGCACACACGCAAATCATTATAGGGTTATTACAGGAGAACACACGTCCAGTTACAAAAGCAAAGCAACCCTGCTTCTTAGAAATGAAGTTTAAAGTGCTCTAGTGATTTTTCCAACTGACTTGAAATCTATGCTGCTTCACAGAGATATGGATACATTGTAAGGACTAAATTAGATTTATCTGAACATCAAGAACAGTCTTTATTTGGTTTAAAATTGTCCCTTAAAAGTATCAGCCTATTGTTTAAAATCTGATGTTCAAAATAAATTTAAGCATAGCTCATTTCCACATTTAATTCCTACAGTCATCATAGCATGGGATTTGCTGTAACAGAAAAATCAGCACTGAAAGTTGCTTACTTTCAAGTGTAACACTTCCTGTATGTTATAGGTGAAATGAAGATGCTACAGAGATCATAATGTACATGAGCACAAAAAAAAGGCTTAAAAGGCTTTCTAAGGAGACTATTCACACATTAACTGGGTGACTCATGAAACAAACTGGTTTGTGTACCCACATCACTTCATTCTTTTTCTTGAAGCAGAAGTCTGCAAACAATTGTGAAAATGATGCAACTAACTGCTTATCAAGTGGGTTTGGTTTTTCTGATTTCTGGAAGCATGCCCTAAATGCTGCTTCTCGTTTAGCTGTTCGATTCTGTGCATAATTTATTGCACATATTCTATGCAGATGTGAGCATAACTAACTGTTGTTTTTATTTTTCACCTGGATATTCACAATGACTCTGCTGATTAATGGCTCCATAACTATTACATCATTCTTGACTTCATCCCTTGTAGTGAAGCATATTTTACAAACAATAGAACAGAGTAATCAAAAGACATCAATTTTCAAGGTCATAAATTCTTGACACACAAAGCACATACATGAGGTGCTCAAAATATCTTTGTATCCTCAACAAAGGCAAAGAAGGAACTTTGAGATCCATAGCAGCCCTCCTATCCCGATAGCACACCAAATCAAACATGGGTTGGTTGTTCTTCAAAAAACTAAGGTCAGATTATAATTTCATAATAAAATTAATAAATATCTGGAGTAACACTATTAAGTGGAGATACCCTGGATTTGCACACAAAATCTGGTTCACTGTATTCTAATTCACTAAAAATGTGGTTGACATCACAACATAGCACAGTAGCTGGGAGATTTGAAGCAAACTCTATTTTGATGTGTTTTCCTGAACAAAACGAGCAGGTTAGATTCAAATCAACATAGCAAGAATCAACATTATTTTTTTCTCATGTAGTGAATTGTCAGATCTCAGCTACACTGCCATCCTATTATCTCCTGGGAAGAAGGATAAATTGGTTTAAAAAGTTATTTCCAAAAAAAAAAAAGCCTTCAAAAGCAGAAACATCTGCTATGTCCATTACTCACTATTTGGCCCAAGTTCAGTAGTAAGGCAAATTACAAACCTGCTCCCTCTCTCTTACCTAGAGAGGTCACAGATCACACCCTAGGTTTATGAAAATCATAGTTAACTGGAAAAGAGATGGTTGTGAAGTTTACGATTACACTTTGTTTCTTTTTTGTTCACAACAGAGTAAGAATGCATTCACACACAATCACCTAATAACCATAGGAACTCATATAATCTGTAGGAAACACAGAGATTCAGGTAGCCAAAATATTTTTAAATGTGGCATTTAAGAAACCCAGAACATACATTTATATATTTATTTAAAGTATGTTAAGAATTACTTAAAAAATTTAAGCCTATAACCACATGAAAACTGGAAAGAGTTGCAAAAGTTAGGGAATGTGAATTAGCCTGAAACAGAGCTGCGAGCTGAATCCAGATGCCTGAAGTTTGGGGTTAACCTTTTCAATCAGTTGCCTGTGCAACTAGATTCCAATATTGGAATCGTACACTATTTTTTTGCATTTAAATATACTGTTTATGGCAGTTAAGTCAAGCCCTCCAGAGCTGGAAAATAAACATCAGAGTCCTGTTAGTTATTTTCCTTTTCTCCCATGTTGGGCTACACTAAACAACAGCCATTTACAAGACACTGTTTTTTCACTCT
>VYZS01001911.1:38868-77557 GCA_013400695.1 Neodrepanis coruscans | reverse complement strand
CAAAACAAAACAAAACAAATGTTCGTGGCCTAAGTCAGGACCATTTTTCCTTGCAGAAAGCACCATAAAAAGCCACTATCTGTCATAAGGTTACAATCTCTTCCTATGGATGAGTAATCTCACTGAAAAGTCATATAGATTAACTTGCAGACAGAGTGGACATCTTGCTTACCAAGGAAAAAAAGTTATTTACTTTGAATAATACATTATATTTGCAAAAAAGAATTTCAGGACCATAATTATTTAAATACAGTCAAAATGAACTAGAAATAATGCCACAAGAGATATTATAGAATGAACAATAAATACTATATATAATATTTCTTTATAAATGCTGTAAGTTATGGAAGTTAAAATCTTTTTACCTTAGTTGTTAAGCTTCCTTGTCACTTTATCAATCAGTTGGAGACATCTCCTCATTTCTGCATGGCTGGTCTCCCAGGAGCACAGGTTGTGATGTCTGTCTTCAAGAAAACAGTCTATTTTTTGGAAGTACTTTTTCAGTTTCAGCCTGCTGACTTCTCTACTCTGACAGTAGTGCGTGTGCTTATTCATAACATACTCCTCCAGTTGTTCAATTTGCTGATGTCCATTTTGGAACTTACCCAAAGCTGTCCCATCCCAAGCAGCTAGAGTCAGTGTTGTGGTTCGGAGAATGGAAATCGTTCCTCCCCTTCTCAGCTCGGTCCCGTGTGAAGCCCGCGGATTGGAGCGGGGTCTGCCCCGGTATGGCCCCGTGGGCGCATTCCATCGGGCGGTGCCTGGTGGGCTCTCGCTGGACCATGGGGAGTCCGGGGGAAGGGGCGTGGGCCTTGGGCCGGGGTGGCCCGGGCCGCATCTCTCCTCTCGGGCGTGGCGCAAGGGCGCGCCCGGAGCCCGGCAGCGGCAGTGGCGCCGCAGCAGCACAAACACCTCAGTGCAGCGTGGCAGCAGCAGGCCTGCAGCAGAGGCTGGTTTTATTCCCGGCGGCAGGGGAAGCGGTGGCACGGCAGCAGCCACGGCGGCAGCGGCGGTGCCAGCTCCTTGCCCGCAGCGGCGCAGGAGGGGCCGGCTGCCGGGGTCGCCTGGCTGTCGCCGCGGTTCCAGCCGCGCGCAGTCGAGCCGGCGTGACCCTGCCGAGGCGTCCCGCATCTGGCACATGNGAATTGCATTCTTCCTTGTGGATTTCAGGGAGGCGGATTTTCTTTCCTCGGGGAGGGGGGTTGTTTCTTCCCCTTCATTTTTTTTCTTTGTGTTTTTTTTTCTTTCCCCCCAGGGGCAAGTGGTCTGGCTATTATCGACGGCTAATGCCCTGGGCCCAAAGATCACATCTTTTTCATCAGCACTAAATCCCTCCCTGGGCTATCGGGAAGGGGAGGGAGGGGGGCGCGCGTGGTTTCTAATTTTTCTTGAGTGTTTCTCCTTCAGTCAAAGCCAGGCAGAAGCTCGAGCTGCTAGGGAGGTCCTCAGACCGGCCACGTGCTTCCTCTAATTACCCCGGTGTCTCTCTGGGGGCCCAGAGAGAGACCAGCACTATTTCCAGAGCATCCTCATCCCAAAACGGGCCCTGGGAAACTTAATTTGTTTGTTTGTTTGCACTTTATTTGTCGGGTTTTGTGTGTGCATGAAATAAACTATGATATTTGTGTGTTTTCTTCATTTTGGGGTGTGTTTGTGGCTTCTCTTGGAATCTCTTGTCCAAAATCGCTACATTTGTGGTAAAACCACCACAGTCAGATTTTTGCTAAAGATGTAGAAGATATATTGGAAGATCTCTTCAATGGCTAGTTTGACAATCTCTTTCTGTCTGAGCTGTAGAACCTGTTTAGGAAATCTGAAGGACACTTTCTCTCTTAGACATTGTTGAGGAAACTTTTTGCCAATTTTGTCCAAAAGTTTCAGGCTGTTTTCAATCACTTTTCTTTGCTGTAAAGGAAGGTGGTTGCACTGATGACTGGAGATGATAGTGGTGCACAATAGTATGAGGCTGATTTGTATCAAGCCAAAAGCATTCATGATAAAGATAGCTCTGATATTCCTCCTTTCCTGTATATTAATTCTGAGAGAGGCTGGGATGCTTTGAAGGCATTCATAGGCTGTCGTTTCTTCAAAATCTTGCAATTTAATTATTCTGTAGGAGAACTTTTCTTTCATCATTTTTTTTTGTTTTCAAGGTTTTCCCCCTTGTGTATGCTTTTGACAACACTTTCATTTTCTGCTTTATGACTTCATAGTCCTTTTTTTTTTTTGCCACTTTCTTTTTTCTTTCAGCTGGATATTACAATGTTAAATATATGTTAGACTATCTATTCCCTCTCCCTTAAAAATTCTGTAGGTAATACAAGGAGAATTTGAAATGAGAAGTTACAGAAATACTTATTTTCGTAAATTTTTAGCCATCTTGTCTCCTTAGCATGATTTATACTTCCAGTTAAGCTTTCTCTACCTATTTGGTTTCAGGGAAAGTATTTTCTTTTTTCCTCACCTGCGGAGGATATTTTTTCAGGACAACACGAAATGACCAATGTGATCTAAGTTAACTCATTTATTTTGAGCATCAGACACATTTTTATACTATTTCCAACTTGTTCTCATGGTCCTAATTCTATCACTATTGGCAGACACCTCTTACACTATCATCATTGGTTAATAAACTTATGAGCACACTTCTACAGATTTTAATTGGTTACATTTCTTTACAACGATGCAGATTTTCATTGGCCCCATAACTAGTGGGCCTTGCAGGCTTGTTTTCTTCTTTAAGTTTCTCTTGCTTATGCCAAGGTCAGTTATCTTCTCTCGCATACCTTTCCCTTGAGAAAATCAGGTCGAACTGACCCAAAACATGTTATCACCTAATTCTCCCATGAGAAAGCCAGGCTGTGTGAAATGCTTTTCTCATGAGAAGAATAGGCTGCAGTGGATACTCTTTTTTACCAAAATGCTGGGTTGTGCAAATATCCATTATTTTCTAAAAATCTCCCAGCACTCACCTTTGTTTCTCTCGACCCTGTTAGACTCAAAGGACAGATGTTGTGTCATTAAAATGTGTGTGTGTGTATATAAAAATGTGTATATGCATTTATATACCTATGTGTTTTTCATACATACACACTCCTAATTAAATGAGACCCTGATCCCACTTAGAGACTGTAAATACCACAAGTACTCAAATGGGACAAGTTAGATACCTAGATGCAATACTTTCCCCCCCATATGAATAACTGAACAACAATTAGTATCAACACCAGTTGAGTACAGGTCTGAATTCTGACATTAAATGGGAAGAGAATGAATAGACAAGACAAAAAAATACTCCAACATTTAGCCATTTGTTTTCCCTAGCTGTATAATAAAGGTTAGGATGAACACAGTACCTTGGGAAATCTGGCTTCTGTTTTGGATTGTATTTAGATGCAAGCCAGTCTTAAACTGCCCTTTTGCTGTCTCCCCTGCATCCTGTAAATATATATGTAAAGGGAAAAAACAGTGCTCTCTGTAGGTGACAGTGTCTGGATGAAGAGGCCAGAAAACCAGATTTTTTTTTAGTCTGAGACCTGTCCCTGTTGAATTGAGAGCAAGAAATTTGGTAGAAAATAAACCCCTTTGCTTTCCAGCTGGTCCTCAAAGATCAGAGGGGCTGGGTGTGGCTGGGCTCAATTTCTGATTAGAACCAATTCAGCACTGTCAGTCTAGTCACATTCAAGAAGACACCAGATGCCCCAATAGTGTGGGTTACACTGTAAATCTGGTCACATTCACAATCACAGTCATAAATAATGCAGTTGACCTATTCAGCACAAAGTCTGGTCATATTCAGTATGCGCTTTCAGGAACACAGATTCACCAACTGTGCAGTTTATTGAGGCCTCAGGTTATAGATTCTTGTTAAAGTTAAAGGTAAGTTTACTAAACCTACAACATGTAAGTGTACAGCACTATGTACAAGTATTCCCAGATGACACAGCTGGAGGTGCAAATTTTACCAAAGAGGCATCCCTGCTCTGGGGAGGAAAGGAGCAAGCCCACTGACCTCTCTGCAAGGTGGTCGTATTCCCATCCTCTGTCATGAAGTATTTCAAATGCCAATTGATACATGTGGGAAAACTTAAGGTGAGACTGTAGTAATACGCTGTTACTGTCACCATAGATGGGGAGAGGGAGTAAAAGGGAGGAACCACCACTTTCTAAGTAAATGAAAGATACATAGGGAGAGATTACAAAGACTGTGGGTCTTGTCCAAAGGGAGAACAGAGTACAATGACACCTTAGTATCTCTTCGTCATCCACCTGGCCAGTTGCAGTGGCAATGGTCTCTAGAACCCTCCTGACAGCCTGTCAGCAGGCCACTGTGATCCAGTAATCCCTTCATGACATATCTCATGGTGTATCTCATGGAAATCCCTTCATCCCACGGCATATCTCATGGCTATAGACTTCATTCCTACAGTATTTCTTTTCTGTTGTTGCACCCATTGCTATGTGGTTGGCTTCATTCCCAGCGTGGTACTCACTCTGAGCATGTTGATGATACTATCTTAGGGCTTCCTTTATATTCAGCACATTGGTATTTGGGATGCTTTACAAAGTCATAAATTAAGATGAGCACAGTTATTCTTATGAGCTTTCCAAGGAGTTTTCCTTGGATGGTCTGATATTGTTTAAGCAACCCTGGACAGGATATACTGCCAGTGTGAGGAAAAACACATCTCATATCACCTATGACAGTATAAAATAAAAAGAGTAACAACAATCAGAGTGGGATACAAAATGTGTAACATGGGATCAAATTTTTTCACTTGGTGGGGATGCTTATTACTTTGGAAAAATAGCCTGAAGTGCAACTTGTTTGTATCTAACTTGTGTTAGATACAAAATGGCCAGGGAGATGTATGACTTTTGCAAAAATACCAAGGGTAAGCACGTATCATAGCAATCATGAAATCAATAAAAAATATATCTACTTCAAGAAAATTATTACATGTTGCAACTATTTCCATAAATTATACATAAGTATTTTTTCAAAACTGTAATCATTATAAGAGTTTAATCCTTCTACTGATTTAAACAGGTAAACTTCTTCATATTCAGTGTATTTCCCAGAACACATCTTTTCCTCTTGCAAAATAGTTTTTTTCATGCTTCCCTCTCAATGAAAAGCTGAAGATGCCATCCTGGGTTCATTTGGTCCAGGATGTTTTAACATTCTTTTCTGTGTTAACAGGTCAATTGTTCATCGTTCCTTGTGGAACACTTTCACTTGACTTAGTTCACCAGGGTTTGGTTTCTGGGGGGTTTTCAGTTGGTTGCTTGCTTAGTTTTGTTTGTTTGTTTGCTTGTTTGTTAAGAATTAACTGTTAGCCAGTTTCTTGATTATTGCACTAAGCAAAGCAGGACACAGTCTGTCCCAATTATTTACCTTTATTGCTTAATTCAGAAACAAACAGTTCATTAAAAGTAATGACTGGAAGTAACTGCGCAATATGAAGCTGCAGATTGTAATTTATTTCTCTGCCTGTGGGTGAAGCACAGAGCAACCACTCAAAATGAGGAAAAATGTTGACAAAGCACAGCTATATTTCCCAGGAGATGTAGCAGTTCATCATTCTAGAAAGATTACCTGGTCTTCAATTCCATCCAAAAAAGATTTGCTCTTAAAAGACCATCTAGCTATATATGCATCCATTACAAAATAATAAACAAATGCATGATTTTCTGTCTTTTTAACACCTTTAAAATTCTGTAAATTACTTGTCTAATGGAGATTTTTCATATACATTTTCAAATGCAATAGAGGAATTAAATGAGTATTCACTATCCATCTTTTATCTCGGGCACCAAGACACATGGAAAGTCTAAGTTCAGCTGGCAGATAGAGCACTGAGAAGGGACATTCCTGCAAAATAGCATGCTTTTGACATCTCATAACTACTCCACGTTTAACAATTTCATCTGTTCTAGATACCACTTTCTATTCTCCACTCATCCAAAACACACTAATTTAGAGAAGTCTGCGTGCAAAGAAGTTGAAATAGATTTGGCTTGACACTGCACAAGACAGCTTCACACTGCCCATGTTAGAAGAAAATAATTTTTGTCCATTATGCTTTCCATCACAGCTATGACTTGCCAGTCTTCTCCCTTACAGACTCATAGAATGGTTTGAGTTGGATGGGACCTTCTGAGTCCTAGGAGTGGCTGAAGGAGCTGGGGTTGTTTACCCTGGAGAAAAAGGAGGCTCCGGAGTGACATTATTACTCTCTACAACTACCTGAAAGAAGGGTGTAGCCAGGTGAGGGTTGGTCTCTTCTCCCAGGCAACCAGTGACAGGATGAGAGGACACAGTCTCAAGCTGTGCCAGGGGAGGTTCAGGCATCAGGAAGACATCAGGAAGAACTTCTTCACAGAAGGGGGTTGTTCAGCATAGGAATGGACTGCTCAGGGAGGTAGAGTCGAGTCCCTGGAGGTGATCAAGAAACAACTGGATGTGGTACATATCTGGTTGGCTTTCTGGGCTGCCAGTGCACACTGCTGGCTCATATTCAGCTTTTTATCCATAAGAACCCCAAACCCTTCTCTGCAGGGTGGTCTAAATGAATTCATCTCCCACTCTGTACTCATGTCTGGGATTGTCCCCGCCCATGTGCAGCACCTTGCACTGGGACCTGTTAAACTGCATGTTGGTCCACTTCTCAGGCTTGTCCAGATCCCTCTGGATGGCATCCTGTCCTTTTGCTTTGTCAAGTGCACCACTCAGCTTCATCTGCAAACTTTGTGAGGCTGAACATGATTTCACTGTCTACGTCATTTATAAAGTTATGGGGTCTTACATTCTGCTTCCAGTCTCTGTCTTTTAGCTCAGGGAATTGGGTACTCTGAGGACAACTGGTCTTCTATTAAAGAAGGCATTCCATACCTCAGCCTTTTCTGCATCCCTGGTCACAATGTTTCCTACTGCATCCAATAAGGGATAGAGATTGTCCTTAGCCCTTTTTTATTGATCATGTATCTATTGAAAGATTTTTCATTGTCTTCAACTGCAGAAGACAAGTTCTAGTTGGGCTTTGATCCTTCTGATTTTCTATCTGCAGAACTTCACAATCCTTGTAGTGATGTTCAGAACAGTGTGAAACATGTCATCAGTGACATTTCCCAGTTACCTGAACAGCAGGAGATAAGACTGTGAATTGAAACAGTTTATTCATGGAACTCAGCAATTCTAGAAGACTAATACTGATCAAAATAAAAATAAGGTACACAAGGTTTGTCTAGAACATACCCTTTATTATTTGCAGTCTGTGTAAATAGTAATAAGTGACTGAATTTCTACATCATTTTTTCTGTTTAAGCACATTCTGGTCTTTTCCAACCACCCAGTCAATTGCACCTTTATTATGTACAGTCAGTATTTATGAAATATTGCATATGCATATATGAACTTAGAAAAATAACATGCAAGGGAAATTGTTACCATGAAACTGATAAAAAATAAAGATAGGTAAAACAGTCAATCCCCTTTTAGTGTGTTATGGCCTTGCACCAAGTATCATATGTCAAAACAGCTTCAGATGCTTCTTGTTAAAGGCACTTATTCAAATACACTTTCACATTTAGTTCTATTGCATTAAGAATTGTATCTCTGGGATCATACTTTCACAACACAGCAGAACAGTCAAAAAAGGCAGCATTAATAAAAAGGAAAAAAGGGGGTTTTACATTAAAATATGAAAATACCAATAATTAACACAAACTTTAAGGATTTGGTCCTCATAAAACAGGCAAAAGCATTCAGGCAATAGTGATGCTGACAAAATAGTATCCCCAAAAAATGAACTCTTCCAGTTCCAGTGTAAAGATATGTCTGAGCTGAGTAGCGTACCCTCTAACACCACCCCCAATAAAAATATAGCTTTTCCAACTAACTACTGCTCCACTTTGGCTACAAAGAAGAAATCTCAAAAGGGTGCTAGACATGGACATACTAGCAAGCCTACAATTCTGTGTCCCGGTATCTGGATGGCTGTCCATAATACCCCTTTTTAGAGTGGTCTGCTAGCTGCCGACGGTATTCTTCCTCCTCCTCCTCTGCATCACTGCCATAACTGCAACGGTTCTCTAGGTAAGGTCTAATTGGAGGCTTCTGGGGTTCTGGAGGTCTGGAGCTAACACAGCAAGACAGGGAAAGAGAAAGAGATGATGTTTACTTCCATTACGAGAAACTGAAAAATAGTTATACTTACTTTCTGCTTTACAGCTGTGTACAACTTAGAAAGGCACATGGAGCAAATAAAACCCATCCTAGCCCATCCATGCAATAAACAATTGTATGGCCCTGGTAAACCTATCTCGAGAGGCATCTTATTTCCATCAAGCTAGAGGATGTTGCTCAGATTTGAGCTACTCAACCTAACTGGAAGAATATCAAATTTACAGTATTAAACACTCCTGAAGCTTTACAGCACTTTATTCCCTGAGCAGAGAGGTTTTCAGCCATTGCCACTACCGCAACTGACATTTCCCTCAATTAGTTTTGCACAGTATTCTTTCTATGCCTGCTTCCTCTCTTGCATCCTTAGTCTTCTGCCTCAAAGTCCAAAGACTTCTTATTTGATATTTCTTAGATCAGTAGCCTTCTCACTCAAGGCTCTCACTAGGGCTCTTAGCCTTAAAAGTTGGCAGAAATACCTCACACATTTGCTTTTTATATACCGTGGTGCTACCCATTTGATGTGACATTAAGCAGATATATAAAATCTGTCAAGGAAGGGTATTCCTTCAGTTTCAAAAGCCATGACTTTTTGCAATTCAGTCTCCAAAAGCAAGATTATATTCTCCTTACATATTGCCCCCAAGGGCTTAAATACTCCCTTCGAGGCTAATCACTGACATTCCTGTAAAAAGCCAAACAACACTGATTTCTGCATGTAAGCAACCATTTTGCAAATGTGGTTGAATATTACTTTTCATTACTTCTAAACAGTTTCTAAGGCTATATAAAAAAGTACTTTTCTGAACCTGCCAAGAAATCCTGAAAAATAACGGTTTTCCATTTTTGTATTTCAGATTACTTACTGTGACATCAAAGCATTTCATTCATGAGAAAGAAAAAAGTCTCATTTCTATAGGTTATTACTAAAATGCAAGGAAACTATTAAGTCCTGAAAAGCAGAAAACAAAATCCACCATGTAGTGTGTTGGCTCTTGCACAGGTGAATGCTCATATCACAGAAATGTGCAATGTGTAGAATAAGATGGCACAATGATCAACCCATCCAGAACTCACTGAATTTTAATGGCATACTATTTTCATGAGACTTGATGAGTCACTGGGGGCAAGTTTCATCTTTAGTTTCCATAGCCACACTATACACCTGTAACTGAATAAGCATTTATGTAATTAAGCATTATTAGAACAGTAGTTATTTGTTAGGATAGACTAACAGTGATCCAGTATCTAGCACTGGAAGAATGGACATCAGAGGACATGAATGCAGAAAGGTTTCTAGATAATACTGGTTGGGGCAAAAAACTGGCTCTGCAAATACTTTAATGGAAGAGTCCAGTGTTTCTTCCTAGATGATTCCAATACTATCAATGACCTAAAAGAAAACAATATCCTGAAAAACAAGAAGAACTCACTCACATTTTTCCCCACCTTTACAGTTCAGGCACAACAACAAATGATATACACCAAGGCAGGAGGATTTGTATGAACAAAAACTGGCAAGATCAGTTTTCCTCTGCTAGTGAAGTAAGCAATAAAGACAAAATGCTTATAACTGGACACCTTACCTCGTTGGTTGGGGCCAATTCTGTTCCGACTTCTGTGTTTTGACAGGGACAGCATAAATATCAGGATGCTTCTGGGCTATTTCAAGCTTTAAAAGGAAGTAGAAGAAAAATAACTGTTCTTTTTAAGTCCATCCATTAGGGATCCTACACTAGGATCTAGAATCTAGTAGGTCACAGCTACATCTGAAACAAAGCAGAAATTGGTGACATCTTCCTGATATTCCTTTAATTATATAAATTTTTGCCAGAGTAGTAATTTAAAGTGCATGTAAAAACAACAGATTACCACTATTAGGAGTCAGCTTTCTATAGTTCTAATAGGAAGCCTTAAAATATGTCCTCTATACAAATCCAAATCCACACTATGGTATGTCTTTATGTGTGGATTCCAAACCACACATAGAAACAACACAATACAGAAGGGCATGATTTTCCTTTTCAGGACTCAGGCTGTTCTACAGGCCAAAAAGCACAGCAGGGGGGAATACATCTCTTCATACCCTGGCATTCTGGGCCTCTTGTAGCTCTTGCATTCTTTGCATCCTTGCCTTATGATCCATCTCCTCAAATATTTTTACTTTCCTTAATACTGATTTTGGAATATTATCTTCTTCGCTTTCTTCCTCTTCCAACTTTGCCTCCTCTTCTTCCTCCTCTGCAGGCATAACTGTTGGCTGAGAGTTTCTCAGAATGGGACGGCCAAAAGCAGGTTTCACAGAGACAGGTGGTGGCGCTGCTTTAGCTGATGCAGTTGAAGTCTCATTGCTGACAGCAACATTACTTGATCTGGAGTCATAGTTCTTGGGGAAGTCATATAGATCCTCTTTGTTTTGTTGCTTACCCTGCAAGTGTTAAGCACAAAAACAAATTTTACAGCAGCAGCTTTATAATTTCATTTCAGAAGAGGGCTTTAACTTGAAATTAATCACTTTGCCTATGTATTTAACAGTGTCCATCTTCAACACTTTAAAGGTGTTTGAACTGAGGCAACATTTTGGCCATATGGTCATAGACACATCAGCCTACAGAAGACTGAGACTTTTAGACCTGTTTGTCCTATCTGTTAAGGATTACCAGAGCTACATGTGTTACATGGTACAGCACAGAAAAAAATTGATATTTCAAATAATTTTTGCAGTATTACCTCAATTGGAGTATGACTACCAGGAGTGTAAAAGTGCACAAGACCCAATTCTGGTTTACATTCCACTTTTGTTTTCCTTACACATGCCCTACTCTGCCCCATCTTCATTGTCAAGGCAGACTTGGACTGTATTTTGAATATTTGCATTATATAACGGCACCAATCCTCATACAGGATGGACTTCAGGGTAAGGGGAAATGCGGAATTGTTAAAATAGAAGTCGGCGTACAGGCACTATAATTTCCCCCTAGCCTGCATCATTCCTGAGCAATGTTTGAATAATCAGTTAACATCAACTTCTAGGGAGGGTCAGAAGTGATAGATTCTGATATTGTGTTTCAAAGTAATAGCCATCAGATATGCTTTTTGTGGTAATTAGCCAGCTTTTGTTCTTTCTGAGCTAAAAGTCCCTTTCCATTTAAGAGACAAAAAAAGATTCTACTTTCTTATTCTATATAAGTCTCGTCTCTGATCCTGCAATATCTTCAGTCATTCCTTTTCTCCACACTTGAAATGTTCTCTAGTCTCTGATCATTTGTATTTTTATATCTTTCCAGTGCACCACCCTGAAGAGTTCTCCAGAAAGAGGATGTTTACATTCAGATTTGTTTCTACAAATTTACCTTAGGTGGTTCAGGCTTGAATGCTGGAGGTGGACTTGGTTCTCTAAGGATCTCTCTGCTACCAGATTTTCTCAACTGAGCCCTTGGTTCTGGAGTAATTTTTTTTAAATTCTATGAAAGAAAATAAGAAAAAAATCACTGCAGTTGTTAGCAATTCAGTAATTTTTCCTCTCTCTCGGGTTTATTATCTTGGTAAAAGTGACCAGAAGTCAAACGACTTTCAGCAAACTGACTACAATTGCTGCTGATGTAATTGCAAAATTCAAGGTGATGAAAGATCATCAGGAAATCCAAAAAGTAGAGCTATTATTTTTGCTCTACAGAATGTACCTGTAAGACACTGTCAGAAGCAAGTAAAAGCTGCAGTTAAAAAAAAAACACACCTCTGATCTTTAAGCCATACATACAGGGCTTTCAGAAAGCCTGGAGTACAGTCATATTGAAAAATCTAATCAGCTCACCTCCTCATGATGCACAGGCTCAGAGGACCGGCTAACAGATGAAATCCTTGGTTCCTCCAAGGGCTCATCAAGTTCATTGTCAGTGTAGGCACCTCCTTCTCCATCTGTATCCTCTAGGTCACTGATCAGTCGACTGTCACAACTCAAATAGTCAGCACCCATTGCAGTAAGGTAAGACATGCGATCATCTGCATCATCTTCCATGCCACCCATCTAGAGAAAAGTCAGCAGGGAATTAAGGAAGAAAGACTACATAAAAAAGAATTAGAATTGGTTATGTCTCGACATCATGCCAAACAACTCCTTACGAATTATTTTGCTGAAATGAAATAAACTAATGCAGAAATGACAATGAAAAGTCCTGTAAAAGTTTAACCCTCCTCATTGTTCTCCCCTAGCCACAGAATTAGTGAGGAAAGCTCCAACGTATAACAGAAAGAAAAATACTATTTTTTGTTACCAAGACAGACATCAGCTGACTAGTTGTCTAGCCTATCTATCACTGGCAAACGAAATTTTGAACAATTTTTACTGGCAAGAGATACTTTGAGACATCTGTATAGTTTTACAGAGTATGGACTGACTACTTACCTTTCCTTCTGACACCCATACTGCTTCTCCTTGCTGTTGCTGAATTGTATCTTTCAGACTACCATACCAGCTATCGTTGGCAGAGTTTAAATTGATGGTTGCTGTAAAAATTGAAGGAAAAAGTATACATGCACAGTAAATGCAATACTTTATCCATTATTTGTTGTTTAAAACTTTTTTAATTATGTGAGAATGTTAAACAGCCATTTCACTTAGATCATTGACAGAAGCACAGTATTTTTATTTTTGATTTGTCTATTCCCAAGATTATTAAGTCACTTATCTTCTAATGACAGTATGCCAACTCACAATTTCTTTTGAATTAGAATTTTGAAACTCTGAAAAAAGTCTAGGAAGGGACTGCTCATGACCATACCTTCCCACGCTTTTAGTTCCAGCCCACCTGAGTCAATATCCAGTGTAATAAGTAGATGTCTTGAAACTTACACAGTCACATACACTACTCTCTTAATAAGCAGGTCAGACAAACATTCTTCCTTACCTGTAAAGAGGTGGGAACAAGTTTTCTTCAGTTTGTTTGCTTGCTCATAAAGTTTTCTCGAGCTCTTGTTTGATGTAGAACATAGCCTTTGCCTCATGGTCTTCACACCTTGCTTACTGTCTGGGTTGAAGAAGACCACAATTGGAAACCATTGGGTATAATTCAGCAGGTCCACTGCTTTAGGTGTGATGTCCAAGAGAGCATGTTTATCCTGTTAACAAGAAGGGCCAGTCAGTGTGGTGGTTGTGGGGAACAAGGAGGTGATTGGAACATGGAATACTAGGAAAACCAGGATGTTTTTTGTCCAAACAAGACCACAACTTGTTGAAAGTCTTCTCACAGCTGTATCACATTTATAACGTTACATTTCTGATGACAGTAAGAACAAGTAGAGCACTGCTTGACAGTAAAGCCTCCATGGCAAATTCAGAAAGCATATAGTAAACACAGATATTCCTCTGTCCAAATTTAGAATGGGCTAAGGAAGGAGAATTTGACTTCTAGCATCAGGTTCAAAGCTATAAAAGTAATAAAAATTGCTGTTGAACAATTTCAAAACAGCTTTATCATTAAGCCAAATTTGCTTATTACAGGAATAGGTGCAGTGAAGATTTGAGTATTCTATAAGTTTTAGAGCAAACAAATCAAACAACATGGCTTTAAGCATAAGCAATTTTCAGAGAAATACTCTACCTGCTCAATGATTTGCCTCACAGTGTTCAAGCGCACTACTCCAGTTGCTTTCTCCGAGCCTGCGTCTCTGGGTTCTGTCTCTGCAAAGACAACATTTTACCGTATCTAAAGTGGACAGGCAGCTGTGATTATTACATTAGCAATTCTCTCATTTAAGGACGAAAATGAAAGTAGGAGGACCACTTACTTGCAGTCTGGTACAGGTGAGGCAAATCATTTGACAACTTTTCCATAGCGACATCTGCAATAGGCCCAAATATCACCACAGGTCTCTTAAAACCAGCTGAAAGAAAAATATTTGGAAAAAAGTCTGACAAGACTGGTTTTATATATAAAAGACAAGATCCTCAGCTACTATGCAAAGTTATAAGTTGAAGATACTAAAAAATATATTTTAAAAATTTAATTTTTCAAAAGTTTGTGTGACAGGATAATACAGAAAGCTACTTTTATCAGCTGAGAAAGCAAAAAGACCATTTTAATTCAGCAGCTTCCTTATTCCTTCTAAGGAAGTTGCATTTAGAAGATTCCATATCCAAAAACACAGAGCAAATCTTCATTCATTTTTCCATCCATCAAAACTGCACGAGCCTTGATGGGTTTTATGTGAATAAAGATACAAATGTTAAACAAACTGTAAGGCAGCTTGAAGAAGCAATGTTGTGGGGTGGAAAATGTTATCGTTTTAAAACTTTCTTCTCTGTGTGGGAAGAAAGGGGGATCCAAAGGATTTCCTAAGGGGAAGGGAGAGGGGTTGTTTTTCAAACTTTTTTTGTAAGAAAGCAAAGCAGACAGATTACAGTGCCTTGTGGACACGGGCCCAGGCTGCAAGAAGCACAGGCTGGTCTGCATGGCTTGGCCCAGGGGCTGTGCCAGGGTGTGTGGCGGCTCTCGCCAGTCCCCACCTGTCCGCGCGTGCATTGGCCCCTGGCAGCGTGGTTGCTGGGTGGCCCCATCAATTCCCACCAGTGCCAGGGCACGCGTGCCAGCCTCCCACTGCAGTCTTGGCGATGCAGCTGTTGGCGTGGCACTGGCTGCATGAAGCAGCGGCCAGTGTCATGAAGCGCTGGCAGTGGTGCGCATGGTGGCTGCATCCCTTGCAGTGGGCAGGGCCACCCTTGTGGCTGCAGCCGGTGCAGGGGACGAGACCAGCCCCCAGGCCTGTGCCACTGTGTGGACTGGACCCTGTGGTGGGGACTCTGTGGGGTTGCAGAGCTGGTGGCCCTGGGCCCTCAGGGTGTTGGCAGGGCAGCAGCAGTGGCCCCTCCTCCTGGCGAGCTGCAGCCACGAGACTTTTGGCAGGAACGCTGCCATGTTGCCTCGTGGTGACATCTTGGGGAGGAGGCGGCGCCCAGCGCCACCACTCAATGAAGAGGTGGCCTGCTCCAGAAGAGTGCCCTGAGAAAATGCAAAACCAGGCACCCTATAAAAGCAGCAGGTACGGAAGTCCTTTCCTTCGCTGCTTGGCTGTCACCCCAGCTACATCTCGGCTCTGCTCCCTTGCTCCTTTATCTCTCCCCCTTGGCCCCCGGCAGCAGCGTGCCTGGATCCACAGAGGTGACAGTGCAGCACTGAGGACCACACAGCTCCCAGCAGTGGTATCTTTTCCCCTTGGGCCTCCTGGGGTTTCCTTTCACTCTTTTATTTTCCAGGAGCTCCAGAGTGGGACCAGTACCATCCATGGGCCAGCCTCCCTTCCTTCCCTTGCCTCCACCAGCTTATCAGCCAGGAGCGTAGTTTGGCTTTTTTTCGTGATTTATTGTCAGGTTTATTGTTTGTTAAGTAAAATCTTTTGGTTGTTTTTATTCTATTCAATCTCTTGTCATTTGGTAATGCCCCCTAGCATCCAAACCAGGACAAGCAAAGAAATATAAAACTATGCTTATATCAAAGCAAGTGCAAACACAGTCCTCAGAATAAATGCAGGAATGCCATTCTGTTTCTCAGTCTTCATCGTGGTATCTGGGAGCTCCTTTAAATTACTCTTTACTTGTTTTCTTTTGTTCCAGAATACTGTCATTGCAAATACCCAGAAAATTATCTTGAGCAGCCCAGCATCACTAGTAATATAGCTGGGTTAGAGTCACAGGGAAAGACTACATTAACCATGATTATGTTTGAACAATCCACTGAAAATACCTAGGTTATCTTTTTCTCTAAATTTATATGTCAAAGTGGTATTTATGAATACTGGGGTTGATCTCAGGCATATAGACTGTACTTTCAAATTTCGCCAAGGGGAAGCTGAGGAAACAAGAAAGCCCTGTTTGTTTCATCCTTTTTTCATTTTAAACCTTGAAACTGGCATGCGTAATTTGAAGGCAAAGGAGAACAGCAGTAATTCAAAAGCATAAAAAGCCTTTTCTTAGAGTTGTTAATAGCATCTAGTTAACAGCATCCATAAACATGCATTTTGAGAAAAATGTCATCCCTTCTTGTTGCTTAAATTTAACACTGTCACAAGTTGTTAGAAATCACTTTCTTAGCTGGCCAAATATTTGAATGTTAAACCAGCCAGCAATAAATGGGCACCTGGCTCCCAGCAGTCTCACCTACCTTCACGCAGCTGAACTCGCTCATAAGCTGGGAATTTTGTGCTCACAGATACAATAGCTGTCAGGTCTTCACGACTCTTCCTTAGATTCTTCTTTCCTCCAGATCGCTGGCCACGAGTTCTCCAGAAGTCTGCCCTATCGCTTGAACCATCTTTCTGGGCATTTTGAACACTGGCCATCTGTTCGGCTCTGACAGAGAAAGCAGAGTTCATTTGTGCTGAACTAGTCAAAGAGGGCAAAGGCAGTTTCACTGAGGTACAGTAGATTTTGAAATTGCAACAGGTAATTTTCCAGATAAGAAAAGGCAGAGGAAAAAATCTACAAGTTCAAGTGCCTTTGCCTTGGAGCAAACACATTGTCAGAATAATGCTCCAACCACAGTTACAAGTTGTTGGGCAGGAATGAGTCTTGAGGTCTTAAACTGGTAACTTATATAAACATAAATAAAAGAATGCAATTGCAAAGAGGTGATGCGAGAATGCAACTCAGAACTAAAGGCCTAAGAAACTACAGTCACTATTCTCTACTTCATTAAGCCTTGTAAGTTAAGTTGCTACAGCATAGAAACAAAGGCTGATTTGGTCAGATTAATTAACAGAGACAAGAGAATGTACTAACCAGGAAGGAGAGAGGGGAGCAACATAAGAACTATGTCATGAACTTGCATGTTCAGTGCAATTGTAAGCTTCTTCCTCTGTCATAAAATCACAACCACATTCAGGAACTTAGAAGCTACAGTATAAAAATACCCTGACTTTTTTTTCTAGTTAATTTTAATGCTTCTACTCATTGTGCACATTTCAACACTTCAGAATCACAGAATGCTGAGTTGATCCACAGGATCATGAAGTCCAGTTCTTAAATAAATGGCCTGTACAGTGATCGAACCCATGACCTTGGTGCCCACCAACTGAGCTAAATGATAATACATCCCATGAATTTTTATTAGGAAAGCATATTTAAGCAAAAATATTGCTGTGGTTCACTCAATATTTCACACAAAAATACAGACTACAGCTACTAAAAAATATTAGCCCCAGAGTAAATTCTTGAAATGCTTTCCATAAGGATATGCAAGACAAATTCAAGATCTGAAATTTTTCTAGAAGATTAATCATCAGAGTATTCTTGCACACTGTCATGAGCTTCCTGAGGTATAGGGGGTTTTGGTTGTTGGGGTTTTGTTTGCTTTGTTTTGTTTTTCTTCATTTTGTTTAGCTTGATTAGATTTGATTTGGTGGGAGGTGGGCAGACAGAGAAGAAGCAATGGAGAAAGAAAAAAAAAAAGCAAAGTAGGACCTGCCACCCATTTTCTGGAAGATGAACTGAAGCAGTCAATGCTTGATTGATTTCTGAGGCAGAAGCTCTTAAGATTGTGCTGCAAATGCATGATCTAGCGTGTAGGTAACACCAACCTCTCTCATCATCTCCTTACATAATGCCATGGTTCTAAAATCTAGTTTTTTACAGATACAATCTTGTAAAAATAAAGACAAAACAATGCATTGATTCTTGTAAGGGGGCATAAAAAGAAAGAAAGGTATGACATAAGAAGCAAAAATAAGTTTAGGGAAAAAAAAACCTTACTTCTAACAATGGGTAGGAAAACAGGGTGCCACCTTACCTGCTCCTATTTGGGATGAGGCCCTTTTCGAGCTCATTTCCAATTCTCACGGCCAGCCAGTTTCCCAATTTGCCATCATACAGTGTATCAACTACTCTAAAGATCTCCCCTCTGGTGAATGCTAAGCTCTGTGGTGACTCTTTTTCACACTCGAAGTGACTCCTGATGAAGAATGAATCTCCTCTGCCACAGGCCATGATGTCTCTGTAGACTAAAATAGGATGTCCCTTTTAGTTTATTTTTTACACTTGAAAAATTAAGCTGTGGTTCTTGTGCATACAGTTTTGAAATTCTGCATGTCTACTCAAAAAGATGTAAAAAACCAGACATTAATTCACATTCACTGCTCTACACATGCTTTATCAAGACTGTTCCACACTTGCGTGAGTGCAGCCCTTACAGCTCTGGGGAAAGAAAGTATTTGCTCATTCCCAATACAAAAGTCAGCTATGGTACTACAGTATTGCAGCAGGCTGTGTCTCTGACAGGAAAGCATGAGGCTTTGCTTGCTTCATAACTGTTCATCAATAAAATTGTCCATTTGCTGCTGACCAAATCCCTTATGACTGCCAAGGCACAACAGAAAAGGAATACTAACAGCCTGTCTTCTGCCAGCTGCTACAGACAGAAAAGCAGAAGAAACCAACAGTACCTTATCACTCTTCAGGATTACTTACTAATAATGAAAGAGATGGAGAAGTACTCTGAAAAACACATCATACATGCATCCTCCTATGTATGGAATACAGCTATCTTCTACAGTAGTGAAAAGGAGAGTAATTAAAATGCTTAATATTAATTTTTAATGCTTAATTTTTAAATAAATTAAAATGTAATTAAAAAGAATAGGCAAAAGACAGATTTTCACTGAAAAAGCCGAGCTTAAAAGCTTTGTGGATACACATGCATTTTGTTCAAAGCGCCCACCTTCATATTTGCTTTGAGCCAAAATTGTCACAGTTTCACCTTTGGGAATTTCTAAGAGACACAAAACAGCTTCTTCACGAACAATGCCTCTGAAGTCTTGAGTGTTTACCTATGTATCAATTAAAAAAAAAAAATCAACTCCTGAACAATCAACAATAAAAGGAATAACAACAGATTTTTGTTTCATCTAAAAATATATTAAGGGAAGAGAATATTTAAGAATTATATATTTTTTAAAAAAGTCAATGTAAGTATCTCTTGTGAATACTTTATTCCAGCTATTAACTGTAATCTTTCTGAAATAATAAGGTCCTGGATGTGTACTGTTAGATTACTTCTCGAACTTAAAACAGGCTCCAAAAGGAGCAAGACAAAAGAGGCAGAGGGAAAATTACATCAGCCTCCTATTTGAATTTTCAGTAAAAAAAGGAGAACAAAGTGACAAAGTGACACAGATGACATAAATTAGAAACTGGAAAAATGAATCACCACAGCACAAGGAAATTGGAAAAAGATGAACGAAAAGAACTATTATGGCCTCAATTTTTTCTGCCTCCAAGACTATGAAGAAGCATCGTACAAATAATTTATTTTCCCATCTTGCAGCATATTTCTTGACTTACACTTCTTCTAACTACTCATTCCAGAAAATTCCAGAAAAAGTTAAAGTTAGGTATACAACTCTCCTTCAAAAAATCATTTCTGTAAGATGCCTCCCACACATACATCTTTCCAAAGCAAAAATTTAACTTTCTAAGATTGTAATTTCTTCCATTTTTCCATTAAGAAGCAAACCAAAGTATACAGAAGTTATTTGTATTTCAAGGACACATACCTTAAGAATCTGATCTCCTTCCTGCAGTCCTTCCTGGTCAGCTGAGGTACCTTCTTGAATTCCAGCAATAAATATGCCTACATCATTTCCACCTGCCAGGCGCAGACCCACACTATCCCCTTTCTTGAATCTCACCATTTTTGTATTAGGACTACAAGATTTACAGGCAGAAGAAGAAAGTAAGGCCAGATATTAGGCATATAACAATAACAGGTTGACATGAGAAAAAAACTGCAACCCTTTCAACAAAATCATATGAATATTCTTAGGCCCTTTCTTTCACATTTCATAGGCTATACTTACCCAGGTAACTCTTCCTGAAGTCCCCAAATAGTTCCCTACCTACTATATCTTCTCTCACATGAGCAGCTGCGTTTTTTTGTGAAAACAGACTGAGGTACAGATAAACATACTCACTGTTTTTAACTCTACATTCTAGAGAACTGTCATATTAATTAAATTCATATCTCTTTTTTTTGAAGTTTAACATGTTTGTTTTGCAGTAAGAAATATTTCCAAGTATAATCTACTATAAATCAGCCTTTTCATATCGCAGTGAGAGAGACTACTGGACTAAGTTCAACATTCCTGGCATCAGAAAAGCTGTATGCCTGAGTGACCTTCCAACGCAGAGGACACTACTTATCTGTCAGCCTTTCCAGTAATACTCTAAGCTTGTATTACAAATTCCCTTTCACCAAAATAATCACTTGATTATTTTGCATATTGATGACAACATATGCAGGGTCCAACCCAGAAAAGAACCAAGAAGAGAATATGTTTAAGAAAATACTCCAAGCTACAGAATATCTTTAAAACCTTATCTTTAGGCTTCCCCTTACAATCAACACTCCTCTCTCTTCATTTTCTGTATTTGGAAACTCTCAAAAGAAAATACGTAAGTTGATTTTCTATTAATACACTCTGCAATAAAATAAAACAGAAAAAAACTACGTTCCCATGAAAGCCCAGAAGCACATGGTGTTTTATACCTTCCAGACAGGTACTTCTAAAACTAAGTTGAACTCCAATTTCATGATGAGAAGTCATGTCATCTCTTCTTGGCTTTAAGCTATAACAGGTGTATAACTCCAAATTTGGAAAAAAAAAAACCAAACCCAACCCTGTACCAAGAATCAGGTACAGGTTACTGGAAGAATAATGAGTGCAAAAGAATTCAGCAAATCCCACCATCCCACCTTACCCATATATTGCTTCATCTTCTGGGCTGGGTTTAAGAATCGTTCGTGTAACTGCTTTTGGTTGAGACACTAAATGCAAAAAAAAAACAAAAACAAAAAAAAAAAACCAAACCCCTAAGAAGTTACAGAGATATTGAAAAAGTTATACATGGCAGCAATTTTTAGCTATCAGATGACAAAGAAATTCCTCCAAGATTAATACAGATTTAAACATCAAGAATGTCTGACTAGAATGAATTTATTTCCCTCCTTTTTTTAATTCTTGAAAAAGAACAAAAAGTTCAAGGGAGGGATACAAAATTCTTTGAGGCAAGCTAGATTGGTTTTCAGTAGATGCTCTAGGAGAGTACTTGCTTTTTTGGAGGTGGCAATTCTAATAAGCCACTATCTTCAAATAATCTCAGGTGTTTCTTTGCTTTCTGCACCACAAAGCAAAGACAGAACTCTACTCTGTGTGTCAGGATGGGTCTGATATGAAGAGCATACCAGTTATGTCAACATGATTAAGAGAATAGATATTCTATGGCCCAGGACAAAAAAAAAAGCAACCAAAACCTTCGTACTCTCACCTGCTGGGCCATCTTGATACTTCAGCTCTTTATTTGTATCTGCAACTGTAATAGCAATGTCACCAGTCGATTTGAATGGTGTAGGCATTGCTCCCATCCTGGACATCCTACTGGATGGATCATCTTTCGCACTAAAAGAAAAAAGTGTAGTGAAATCAGGTAAGAATGTCATGTATTTTAAGGATTAATCTGACAAGCATTTAAAAAATGCACTTGAAAAGAGCAATTCTTACTTGTGTTTCTCTTTCAGCTTTTCATTAGATGAATGTGACTCTAGATCAGAATGATGTAATCCGTCATCTTGAGGAGAGAATGATCTGTTTGACTCTATTTCAGAAATGTCTATAAAGGGAGAGGTAAATTAAGTAATGCAAGATTTGTTTAAATTATCAGCTTGTCTGATTACCATGTCTATTTACAACGATACACCGAACCTTTCAGCTTACTGCTGTTTTAAATTGGATTTGACTAGGGTTCAAAAAGTGCTGTATACCTTTTAGGGTGTCCACCCTCCTTTCCCCCCAACCCCAGTATTTCAGGAAGGTTTCACACACCCTTTAGAAAACACACTTACATCACACAGCTACTTTGAGCATACCACAGACTTGTTAGCTAGTGTTAGCAGCCTTTTATTTGAGGTCTCATGGTGGTTCCCAAACAGAAGACCATCTCCACATTAATAGTGTTTACATAATTGCCTTTCAATGACAAAAGAAAGAGAGTGGCCCTTGGACTTAAACTCTATCTCAGACTCCAAAAAGTTCCACCCCATATTCTGACATCAGAGAACCAAGTATTTTGTAGGGAATATTATAACATCCTGCTCCCCTCAAACATTCTGAACCATTTCCAAAGCAAAGTTATTTTGACAGATATAGCTCACACCACTGTAAGAGATCATTGTACAGAACAGGTACTGGGAATAGAAACCAGCCATCCAGGAAGCCTTAATTACCTCTTGAATACTGTTGTGAGTGTTAATGCCCTCAGAAGGAGAGGGCAAAACTAGTTCAATACACTAGTTTTAATACTTTTATTAAGCAACTGACTAGCTTGTTCCAAGAAATAAGATTGACCAACACTTCTTCTTCTATTGTTGCCCCCTCCCAAGTGTAATTATATGATTACTAAAAATTATTTTGACCTAAAGGAAATAGGCTTGATGCTTGATTGACTATTACTTAGGTTTGTGTTTTATTTTTTGTTGGGTTTTTTTAATGAAGCTAGTACCACTCTACCACAGCAAACTCTATAAGCTCCATTTTGTCCCTGCAGAGAGTCCAGAACTTTTTATCCACATTAAATCTCACCATCCATTTCTGAGTCACTGTCATTCAATGAAGGGATGTTGAGCAGTGTCTGCTTTTGGTCCCTGAGAACAACTAGCTGGAGTTTCCCCCGCGATTTCTCAATCAATTTTCGGGCATCAGCTAAAGACATGTTCTCTGTCACTGTACCATTGATCTGGACATAAAAAGGCAACAATAACACAACAAGTAAACAAACAAGTTCATATCGTGCTCAAGTTTAATGGTGAAGTGGACTATAAAATCACTTTGTTCAGAATAACCACTATAACCAGTGCCTGCCAAACTGCTACCATTAAAACCAGAACAGACCTTGAGAATGATATCCCCTTCACGAAGGTTGCCATCTTTGGTTGCTAGGCCAGTACGGGTCATTTCTTTAATGAATATCTGACTTCCAAGACGGAGGCCATATTCTGGAATCAAGAAAATAATCCACTGTAGTTTAGAAGACGAGTGAGAATGTATTTTTAAAAAAACTACATAGTATACATGCAGCAAACACCATTGCATGAGAAAAAAAATAAGAGGAAAAAAAAAGAAAAACATAAAGATGCAGTAAACCCACTTAACCCTAGGCTAATTCTCCTATATCTATGCTGTCACCACAATATGGACATACAACAGTCCAAAACCAATCATGGATGGATGATTAGTCTGCATCTTCGACAGCGAAACAGTGCCTTTGTTTTGGAGATACTTAATAGCATGCTGAACTAGATTCTCTGTGACTCATATTTTGCCTGGCATAGAGCGGGAAAAAAGGGTGCTCTGGCAGCCAGGAGGGCCAACTGTGTCCTGACAACTGTGCCTGTGTCCAGGCAAAGCATCGCCAGCCAGTCAAGGAAGGTGACTGCCCTGCTTTGCTCTGGGATGGCTTCACCTTGAATATTGTGGGCAGTTTTGGGCACTGCAATATAAGAAAGATATTAAGCATTTAACGAATGTCCAAGGAGGGCAATGAAGATGGTGAAGGGTCTTGAGGAGAAGCCGTATGAGGAACAGCTAAGATTACTTGTTCTGTTCCACCTGGAAAAGAGGAGACTGAGGGGAGACCCCATTGCAGTTACAATTTCTGAAGGGAAGAGGAGGGGCAGGCACTGATCTCTGTGATGATCAGTGACAGGATCTAACGGAATGACCTGAAACTTCATCAGGTTGGATATTAGAAAAAGAGTCTTCACCCAAAGGATGTTTGGGAATTAGAACAAGCTCCCCAGGGAAGTGGTCACAGCACCATGCCTGACAGAGTTGAAGTGTTTGGGGGATACTTTCAGCCATATGGTGTGACTCTTGTGGATGGTCTTGTGCAGGGCCCTTCCAACTCGTGTATTCAGTGATTCTATGGTTTGTTTTTTTTTTTTCAGCAGTTAATGCCATGCTGACCTTGTCCTACCTATCTGTAACCCAGGAAATGTCTTGGCCATTCCAGGAAAAGGATTTTTTTTTCCTCCCCTACGCCCTATTTTCCCTTTGATCCAAGTTAGTCAGGTCACTATATTCACCTCTTAAAAAGAAAGGTAACACTCTTAAAGCACACACATCCTAGAGCAACAGGATGTTCTGCTTTAAAAGACCACCACATTTGAGCAAATCTGCACAATATCCACATGAATGCAGAAATTAGTATGGTGTAATCAGCTAAACATTAAAGGTAACAAAGGCACCCTAAATTTCTCTTAATTTTTATATGTATCTGCATTATCTTTTTAAGAGGAAACTTTATATGCAGGGAAAGAAGAGGAAGGATGGAAAAGGATCCTTCCCAGAGTCAATGAAAAAAGATGTTCGCTTGTACATACAAAGTTTATATTAGAAGAAAATTCTTTCAAATCACAATAGGGCAAATTAGGAAAAAACCCCACAACCCCATCCAAATCCCCAGAAACAAACCACCACACCCCCTCGCAACCTAATCTCAGATATGCTTAATAGCACCAATCTTTATCTCACAGCACACAAAAGGTCAGGCTTTTGGCTTTCATTTACACACTCCAATACTCAGCAAAGGAAGACTGTTTGAGCTGTTGCTGTTTCAGTATTTTTTAACAACCAGAACACAACAATCCTTTTTATTAAAGGTAGAGTCTACTCTTCACCCTTTGTAGCTAACCCTTTTGTAATGTGCCAAGCGTAATTTGAATCATGATCAGATCCATGTTTTCCACTAGAAGAAAAGGGCAGAGAAAATGGAAAACCAAGGACACAGTGGCTTGAAAAGACTGAAATTATGTGGGTGAACAGTTCTTTGTTCAAAGGTAAAGTTCAAGGTGCTGGGGAAAAGGCACCTCAAGTCAGCTAAGGAGAACGAAAGAACAACTTAAGCCATCAGTTAGAAAAGTTAACTAATCTGTAAAAGCAGAAAGTAATTCAGCTCTTCTCTCTCCTTCACTAAAAACCATGCTGTATTACATGCTCCTCACCTACTATACCTACCTTCATTATGTCTGCCTTTTGTTAGGAGAACACTGATTGGTGCATTTTGGTCCTGTGGCCCCAGGTACTCATGTTGGTGGTGTATTTCAGGTGAAGGACTTCTGGAACGAAGCCTGTTCCGACTTTGACTCCTCATTTCCCTCCCACATCTAGGATCAGGTTGAGATCCATGATTATAACTGGGTGGGCTGTAGTCTCCTCTGTAGTCCCGCTCATACCCACCATCCCTGTCAATGCTCCTTTCCCTGCTCCGATCTCTTCTATAGTCTCGATCCAAGCTCCTGTCAATGCTCATACCATGACTTTGATCACGGCTGTAGCTGCTGCATTCTCTGCCACGGTCTCTGCTTCTGTTACGCCCTCTGTCTTGCTCATCTCTGTAGCCCTGATCCAGGCTGTTTCCCCAGCTTTGGCTGCGCCCTCCATTACCACTGTGCCAGCTTCTCTCACTGTAGCCACTTCGAGCACTTTTGCCATCAAATTCTGCATGGTCATCCATTACATCTAAAGCTCTGTCCTCATAGTCAAGGGAGGGGCTTCTCTTCAATGCAGCAGCCTGTAGTTTCCTTGGTCTTTTCACTACCTGTTCAGTACAATACAAAACAGACAAACAAATTCCCTTCAAAGGTCAGAATGTGAAATTCAACAGATGAATATTTTTCATGCTTCAACTAGAGGTTGGGGGGAAAAGAAGATAAAAAATAAACAATGTTCCGTTTATTACTGGACAAGATCTGTGGATGCAGGTTGTCATTTGCCTCACATAACTCTTGTTTTATCCAACTACCACTTATTATTTAGTAAAATAAACACAGAGGATATATATTGTATTCCCAGTTTTTAAACAGGATAACTTTGGGACACCATTTCCATTTGTTTCACCTGTAGAAATGATGTCTTTGTTTTGTTTTATACACTCCGTCCATTGTACTGGGTAAAGGATTGCTTTGTGTGGTGGTTTTACCACAAATTCAGTGATTTTGGACCAGAGACTCTGAGAGAAGTCACAAACACACCTCAAAATGAAGAAAACACACAAATATCACAGTTTATTTTGCGCAAACACAAAACACCCGACAAATAAAGTGCAAAACAGACAAACAAATTAAATTTTCCAGGGCCCGCGTTTGAGGTGAGGACGCTCTGGAGATAGTGCTTTTCTCCGGGGTAATTAGAAGTGAGCACGTGGTCTGAAGATCCCCTTAGCCGTGAGCCTCTGCCTGGTTTTGACTGAGGGAAACTGAGGGAACAACTCAAGAAAATTATAAAAACCGCGCACAACCCCCTCCCTCCGGTAGCCCAAGGAGGGATTTAGTGCTGGAAAAAAAGGAGAAGATGTGGTCTTTGGCCCCTGGGGAATAGCTGNCCCTAGCAGCCGGTCCCTCTCGTGCCGCTTTGCGCTCCGGCCCCGCCTCGGCTCGGAGCGGGGCCATGGCCGACCCCAGTCCGGGACCGGGATTGCACCTCCCGCAGTGATTCTGGATGGCGCGAGCACCGCCTGCACTGGTAAACCTGCGCCGCGCTGCCCGGCGAAGCCAGGGCCGCACAGCACCAGGACCCTGCATCGGACCAGAGCCGCACCCCCCAGCAGCAGCCTCTGCTGGCGCGCAGCGCGCCCGCCGTCCTCGCCGCCAGGGGGGGAAAGGGCAACTGAAAAACCATGCGGGCATGGGGCCGGGCGGCCCTGGAGCGGAAAGCAGTCGCCGGGGCCGCCAGCGCAAGGCGAAGCCGGCGTACCACAGCTCGATCATTTTTACTTTCATTTTAGCCCTACGACACTTTGCTTTTTGCCTTTGTAGTACACCCTATAGAAGAAAACCAATACCTTAACTGGTTACATTCATATATACCACTGTAGAGTGAATACATTTGTAATTTACTTACAATGGTGGCCACTTTTCCACTTTTCCTAAGCTGTTGAACTGCAAAAGAATGTAGAACATTTTCCATCGGAGTCCCATTAACTATGACCACTCGGTCATTTTCTCTGGGATCATGGTGAGTGGGAAAAAGAAAAAAAAAGGAGTATTTAAGAGGAGTATTCATGAAAACACCAGTACATTTTTTTTTCTGAGGAAATCTATGGATTTAATTCAGTTTAACAGGAGTTCTGCTTAAAAACTGTGTTACACAAATGCTACAGTCTCTGAATACTAGAAGTAGCTTTTGGTATGTTTAAATATTAGACATTAAGCAACATTGTATCTCTATACATAAACTATGTCAAGCTTAAGTATCTTGCCACATTGATTTCTAAAGTACATACATAATTACTATTAGAACTTTTAAAAAAATTTCTTTCAGATCTCCTACTTTTTCCACACCTAATGCTAGACTTCTTTCACATCAACATATGAACTTCACAAGAGCTTCAAACTGCTGCAGCCATATCAGTATTTAGACTAATACTGGCAAGTATTACTGCAGTACACTTTTCTGACAGACTAGTGTTCAGGTCCCATCTACTCTGAAGAACGATGACTGGAAGAAAAAACCCCAACAAAACTATGATACACAGAAAGTCCACCCTGCCCTAAAACACAGGCTGACATTAATTTGGTCAGTCTATTAATCTGGAGGTCTATTCAGACCTCCTGCATGTCAAATAGACTATTACGACTTAAGTGAATCACCCCCATGAAATAGCCCCATAACACTGATCAATTAAAACTCATAGATTTCAGCACCAAAAGTGCAGGAGATTAAAAAAACTCCAACTCACCACTCCTCATACTAGTTTATTCTGGTGACTACTCAGTTACTAATGTTATAGTCAGAGCACTAGCTTAATCAATTATTGCTTCCTCTATCATTTTCTGACAGACGAAAGAAATCTTTGGTACCAACTATTTTCTCATCATTATAATCAAATCACATCTCAATCTTCTTTTTAAGTAGGAAGATTATATACTCTAAGCCTCTATTTGTAAGGCAGTCTCTCTAACTCCTAAATGATTTTTGTGCCTCTTTTTATACCCTTCCAATTCCTTTTACTGAATAATAATGCCAGAATACCATGCTATATTCCAGCTCCAGTTTCATCCAAGCTTTATGTGAGAATTAAAATAGCTCTCTTCATAGTCCATATATCCAAAGACAGTATTGAACCTCATGTTGTAACATTATATCAAGCAGTGCATCTATTTATGCATATTTTACTCCAGAAAAGATGACAGGATTGTAATTCCCACATGCTCTGAAGGTTGGGCCTACATTCCTTGATTTATTGGAGAAGTGGCTTTGCATTCAGTTTTCTTCAGAATGTGTTTTGTCTGAATGTGCCTGAATTGTTTGGTATTGTCTTGCCATCATCACTTTACCCATGAACTTACATGATTTGTGGACATGATTTTATTCCCAAATCACAGGTGATGATGGAACAGGATGGATGACAGTAGCGTAGTGCAGGGATCACTGCTACAAAATGTAGGTTTTATACATTTATGTTAAGAAAGGTTTGTTACTTGCCTCACAGTAACCCTTTAATTCAGTTACTCAGTAACAACTGTCACATCAGCCATTTTATTACCTGACCAAAAATTAACATTTGGCAAAATGGACAAAATCTACTCTTTTGAATTACTGTTACTGTACAACTTTGGCACTCTTCCAAGTTGTCTCGTCCTCGTCAGGTATTTCTGGTCAAAGGATGAAAAACTGATCAGGTAAGTTAGAAACTCTCAGCCTACAGTTTTAAAATTACTTGTCCATGCTAAATGCAGCCTCACCAAGGATGAGTTATCAGGAGGAATACAGAAGCACTTTATTTCCACAATTTTTTCCTTTCAAATATAAAAAAAAAAATTAACAAATCTTTTCTCGGGCTGACTTAAGTCATTCTTGGATCACTAAATGTGTTTGCTGAAGGAATAAAAAGGAGGATATTTTAAAATGCTAGGCATTCCTACTGCTTCTTTAAAAGAAATGCAATCATAAAAGAAATATACTTAACTGTTAAAGACTTCCAACATTACTGAAATTTAATTTCTTACAAAATAGCAAATAAAAATACCTCTCAGCAAAGTTTACTTGTTTTGTTGTTTGTTTCTTGGGTTTTTTTTTTAAACAGACATCTAGGTTTTCAAGTGGGCACCAAATCTTGAGTCAATTAAATCACCAATATTTCAACCAAGCCTGCACGAATGTTTTATGTATTCTACAGCCATGCCCCTCAAAATATTCCAGACAGAGAAAAAAGTTAAGTGCTTACTGAAGTAATCCATCGGCTGGACCACCTGGGAGAACATCTGAAATAACTATTGATGTTTCACCATTTTCAAAATGAGGGTTATCTCTGCCACCAGAAACTGCAATCCCAAATCCTCGTTTCGAATCCTTTGTAACAAAACCAAATACAACAAAACTGAAGTCCAGTGATAGGAATTTTGACAAGGAGAAGAAAAGAGTAACATCAATATTCTTGTGATAGCATTCTAACTAGACATTATTTAAAATATGATGGTTGCATGCAGAGTTGCAGAAATACACGGCACCTCTAGATTTAAAAAAGATGGGTTTAAAAATCCATGTAACAGGAGAACAAGTTCTTGTGTTCCAAAACCTCAGTCTACAACCTTATGATGGTTAATAATTAAATAAGGGACTCATTAATTTTGCCTGGATTTTGCTTCGCCATCCTACTCATTGTTCACACCAGATTTATTTTTAGGTCAATCTGTTTTGTTAGTGATGCTTGGGAAAGTGGAATTCCTTTTCCAGGATCTCATCTTCACTATGATTTTTAACCAGTTTGTAATAACTACTTATGGATCAAGCTAAACAAGATCATAGTCAGTTATAAAAAGTACATAGTGAACTACTTGTGCATTCTCTATAATTATCTTCTATCACAATCAACTACTTTAAAAACATAATTTATGTCAAACCTATCACTAGAAATAACAGATTCATAAAAGTCCTAAGATGGCTTTAACAAATAAAAGCAATCACAGGATGTGAAGGAAACATGTCAATAGCACTACACCTGAGAACGGCTGGTGTAACTGAACTATGACAAGAAGATGTGCACAAAACCACACATATTTAATTCTATCAGCTATTTAACATATACATCATAATCCATGTATTTTAGAAATTTTAATGGCAGTGGTTTTCAACTTGATTCTACACTAGTAGATATTAAAGTACATTAAAAATTAAAAACAGTTCAGTGGTTATTACAAAGCTTGGACATTAACCACAAACTGCTAGGCAGAACCATCTGTTTACTTTTAAGGCTATTCAGTACTGAATTTAGCTGTGTGGCTGACAGGTGGGTATATCATGCTGTCATTAGAACAACCAAATGGTAGCAAATATAGCACCTAAATTATTAATTGTTAATTGAGTTTGCTCTTAATACTAAAGAGTCACTCTGTTGTACAAGTAACTAGCAATTAAGCTTTAAAATAATAAACCCATCTGATTTGGACAATGAATTAATCCTATTCGAGACTCAGAGATGCTACTAACATTTATTGTAAAACACATTTAAATGAAACCAGCGCTCAAATATTTGAAAACTAAAAATATTACAGGCACTCACTCACCTTTTGTAAGGTCACAGTGTACTGTTCCCATATCAGCTCTTCCATGCCTGGGGCCTGTTGCACACAGAAACCAATTAGTAAAACACACAGCACACAACCACCTATATTAAAATATGAAATATCCCACTAAAACTCAGGTTTAAAAATAATACACATATTCTAATACTTCGGTAGAATTAGTATGAAATCTACGTATTTCAATGAATGATGATTTTCCCTTAAAAAGGCAAAAAGTATTAATAGGTCCAGGGTGGTAGAATCACTTCACGTTTCACTGATTCAACAGCTCATTCTGATTTTCTGGAAAACCTTATTCAGCAAAAGCATTTAATTCAGACCAGCTATCATTCTATAGCCCTGATTCAAATAACACACAGAATACTCTGTCCCACTGTGCAGTAAGATTAGCAGTTGAAAACATTTCCAAAATGAACTAGACTTCAGATCTTTTGCTTCCTGTTCATGTGGATTTAACAAAATGTTTCCACCACTAGGAATTATATAACTAAGTATTTAAGTTCCCATCAAGAAATTAAATTTTTCAGGAAAACACACTGTATCACTATATAGTCCACAGTAAATGCACGGTATATAGTACAGTCACACGGTTCTCAGTGTTTTTTTCCACATTTCGAGTTAAAACTTATAATGAACTGATGAGTTTATCCTGATATAACATGAAACCTTTCCAATATCACAGCTTAAAATATATTACAGAATAATCACCCAGCTGTGATGCATCATATAGTACACTTCCAGCACCTTCAGTGCCTGCCCTGTAACATCAGGAAAAAAAAAGGAGCCACAATATTTGACACACTGCAAACATTTAAAAATGCAATGCATCAGTTGCAGAAGAAAAATCCAGGCACTGCATAAGTACGTGCATGCACCTACTCAAGCCATAGGTTTTATTTGTTTCAACTGCTGAAAGTGGTCTTCCTTCTTGTGAAGCTCAGACAGAAGCTCAGTTTAGACTTAATGTTTTTTTTAGGGGTATAGTAGCAATTACTGACAAATGAACTCCAAAACAACAGACAGAGAAGTGACACCCATATTTTAAGGCATCCCCTGTATTTCCAGGGTAAGTCTTCTGACAGTAGACAACTATTTAGCAAGCTATGGATATTACTTCTTGTATGCATAATCCTTAATATATTGTTCCCATTGATTCTGAGCATCCCCAGAAGGAACTAGATTTACATTTTCCATTGCAGATTCACTGCACTGAAAAACAAAAATAAACCCTGCTCAGAGATCCTGAGGGAATATGCAAAACATCCAGCATTTTTATGAGGAATTTTACAACACAGAACAGTTAAATTTCCACTGTTCTGCCAGAAAAAGAACAATGCTTTCCAGGTTCCAACTCAGGAGTATAATTTAGAGGAAAAAAAATTAAAAATAGACGTAGGAGAAGATGGCTTATATTGGAAATAATACATATAAGTAATTATTTCTAAATTTTGACTTGTCTAGATCAGACAAGAATGTGTTCATAACTGTTAGTAATAAAATGTGTCTTGGGACCAGTGTTGAACATGCTGAATCACACAATGAAATTGACAGCCAGTGTTCCCATGTAACCAGTTGACATGTCTACCCATTCAACTATCTAAAGTGTCTCACTACGTATATATTCCCTTAGAAAGAGAACCTTTTCCATAAGTAAAAAGTTCCTCCTTAACTAAGCATTTTTGCTGATCTGCTGTGATGCTGCCATAAATAGAAGCAACTAAACTTGCTTGTCTGGCATGTAGGAAAATGTGTAAACAGTGTGCCTACTACTGACCTTTGACTATACTGTCAGTGTCATGGTTTTCCATATGACATTGCAAAAAACATATCAGCAAAAAACAGTCTATGCTAAAGAATGCAGTGTAATTTGAATTCCAGCTGACTTCACTGAATAAAATTTTAAAAACAAAAGTCAGTATCAAACAATGGGTAAAATCTGAAGGACAAGCAGGTTGGTTCAAATTTTGTAGAAGCAAAAAAAAAAAGCCTCAACAAATTATATGTGTAACAAAAACATCACTTAAATTCACTTAAATTTTCACTTTATGCAGCTCTTACCAACACTACCTCCTAGTCAAGAAAACTGAGGCCAGCTCTGAGCAGGCACAAGAGCAAGGCAGGCAGAATGCAGCTGATGAGAGCTTACTACTCCATGGGGACAAAGAAAGGCCTGAGAAATGACTGCTTACTCAGTAAAATGCCACAGAAGAATGACTGAGGAAAACACAGCAAAGATATCAGGGATGGATTTAAATGTATGAAACAGCAAACTTAAAGGAATTTCCTTCCACAAAACTTGGCTCCCATGAGCAGCGGCACAAGTAAAACCTTGTGCACAACTGGAGAGAGGCTTTGTGTAGTAAATCAAAGCACCATAAACTAACAGGGTTAAGGTTACTTCGCTCTGACAAATAAGTCTCATGGTATCTTGTAAAAAAAAAAAAAAGAGTAAGAACAGAAGAGAAACTACAGCCTACACACACTATAATTAAGGTCTTGCAAGACGTATAATATCATGCCATTTGTGCCTAGAAGTTTCTCGCAGTATCAGTGGCTGTTTCACATACATTCTATGTACATTTTGGGGGTTTATTCTTAGCTTGAAACTGTTACAGAAAATGAAATAAAAGATAATTAAATAAATAAATTTGCTAAGTATTTGTTAAAGTAATTAATTTTTAGCAACTGTTCCTTGGAAAACTGTCTCCCATTTGCTGTACGCTACATTAGGGAAGGAAAGTACACTATGTACTTGCAAAGCTGATTTTGCACATAATTACCAAGACAACACGACTAGTTCTGCCTTACTGATAAATATACGCAGGTTCTGCAACACAGTTCAGAGAACTGAATGGTCAACCTTGGAAACACATAAGGCAAAAACACATCTGTACTCTTCAAATCTCTGAACAATAATCTCTTTAGCATTATAAAATGTAATGTCATGCCATTGTCATGATGCTAAACCATACTGGCAGATTAATGGAGAAGAAAAGATTGAGAGGGAGGGAGAGACTATAATGTTATAAATCATCACTTGGGGACTTGAACAAAACTAATATCTAAGTCTCCACCTCAATTGTAATTCCTGTACTCCACATTTAATAATGTGACTCTCCTCTGAATGCATCAAGTGATGAGTTATGAAAAGCCTTCATCACCTTGCCAATTTCTTCATACTTCATCTGTAAGGAAACACAAAGGGATCCTGAGCAGCTTGTGCATCCCTTACAGGATCGCAGTTTCACTGCAAGATTGCACACCAAAACACTGGAGAGAGAAAGGCAGGCAAAATGGTTAAGAACCCCACCTCCAGCTACTAATAGTAACTGTTTTACTAAGTCTACCCAGGTTTCACACAGACAACAGGCTACCTGCAGTAAATGCAAATTACTGTAATTAGCTAGTCTTAATTCATTAGTGACTAAAATCAGTCCATTTCTAATTAGAACACTGTAGATGGGATTTACTTAAATCTGCCTAATGCTCAGATACTAAAATGACAGGTGCTTTCTACATACCCAAAATAGACTGCTGAACAGAATCTTTGGCAGGAAACTAGTCAAAGTGCTAAAATTGCCTGCATGATACAAACAGGCAGCTGTTGCAGCTCTCACTGACAATCATCAGAGATTTATGCAATTACTTGCTACTGAGAGATCACTGAAGACAACTTAATTCACGCTGAAAGAACAAAACTGGAAGACTTGCCACAAAAGGCATCTGGCTATAAAAGTGAGTTGGAGAGGGGAGGGATATATGAGGAGGGGAAGGGAATAAAAGACATGGAGCAAGATGCAACAAAAAGCAACTCACGTGCCCTTTCAAAATCCCCAACTTTTTGACTGCATGTGACCACATTCTCTGCAGAGTTTGAGCTGTCTTCATTGTTGCAGGATATAATCTGTGAGGGAATGCCGTACATCCCTGTCTTTTCATCTGTTTTCACCACTCAACACGGTTATGTAATTCTAATACAATAGTGGCCTACATACTCCAACAAATCCTGCCGTCAGTTTCACACAGAAACACATCAAAACCACCGCCGGGAAATCTACTGTGAGTTTAACTAACTCCCACTTTGAGATCCCAGGAGAATGCAGTGCTGTAATCTTAAGTTTGTTTGTGAATTTTTCAATTAAGTGTCAGAAACAGATCACTGTGCAGCAATTTATTATTCTTCTAAGCACATATGGGTTCACCACACCAGGAACCTAACTTAAACTAGAAAGAAAAAAGGCTTAAGAAGCACAGGGCAGATTATTTGAAAATTCATAGGTTGACTATAACATTTTACAGTTTTTGCAGAACTGTGGACTTGGCTCCAGCAAGAAAAAAGATAAATAGAGACAAAACTATAATAGTTGCAAATAACAGACACTGTTTTCCCTCAAACATTTAGTAAGATATTTTTAAGAATAAGCTCATCATACAGCCAAAGATACAGATTACTTTATTGGAAAATAGGTCAGGTTATAACTCCTGTTTATGCTGTATGAATGCTATGAAATCTAAGCCTCAAGTGAACTTTTCCCCTAGACTTTATGTAAGTTTCACAGGCAGTGAAAAGACAGAAACACATGCCAAGTTCTGTATACAATGCTAACCAAAACCTCCATACTTAGATTACATTTTTCACTAAAAGGACAGTTTTAACTGCTGAATAGTATGCCTTCAGACAGCAGTGGAAAATATGAAGGGTTGTGGGGGTTTTTTTTGTTGGTTTGGGTTTTTTTGTTGGTTTTTCTTTTTCGTTTGGAGTTTTTGTGTGTGTCATTTTTTTGGTTTTGTTGTTTTGGTGTGGAGTTTTTTGATTTTCTTGGGGGGGGTGGGGCGGGCAGGTGTGTTGCATATGTTTAAGTTTGAATTCACCATCCTGCATTTTGATGGTGTCCCACCTCCGCACTAGCCAGCAGAACAAGGATGAACAGAGGCTTGCACCTTCAGCACTGAGCTGCCAAGAACGAACATCAAGAGAATCCAGGAGAAGCACACTGACACAAGACTCTGACTGGGGCTTCCCACTTACACAGCACACACATGGATGTGAGTAGTTTAAGAGTGTTTGAGTTTGTTCAAAATAGTTTAGTTCAGAATAGTTTAGAACATTTCTAAAGAACACCTTCCCCTTAACAGACACATATTCACAGCTTCCAAAATTAATATTTACTTATTTTTATAGAAAAAGACAGGAAGAAACAAATCTAAAGGTGTCTTTGAGACTTCTCTAGCACTGTATTTCCTTAACTTTCCTGTTTTCCTCTGCCTTGTCCTAAAAAAGCTTCAACAGCACCCTAAATAGAGAAATAGCACCAAAAAAAGACTGATGACACCGAGAACAAAAATCTTGAAACATTATCCATGAGCTACAGAGGTTACAACAGCAAGGATTCTTCTTTCTTTGTTTTACACTGACAACAAGGCCCACAGTCATTACTTGACACTGTATGCACCAGTATTTTACTACAAACTTCGCTTACAATTAGCAAAACTACACCTTCTTAAAAAATACCCAGGGCCAAACCTGTCAGCTGCAAAGCCAAGAGCATATTTTAGGTTTCTTGACTTCAAGTCAAGCAGCCTATCCACCGAAATGTGTTGTACAAGGAAGCAAAAGCACAGACTTTCTCCATTTCTGGTAAACACAAGTTCAGCAACAAAACAGCCCCTGTAGGAAAACAGAGGTCAACCTTCATCCATCATGGGTGCTTTAGCCAGCTAAGAGATGAGGAAAAATTTCGGGGGAGCATAACCTGCATTCATTCCCACTTCCTGTTGCCTTACAACACAACAAATGCCTTTCAGACTGCAAACTGAACTAAAATCCACTCCTATCCAGAACTGAAGAGATGAAGGGCAATAACACTGTTCACCAGACTACTGAGCACATTAACGAACACACCCAGGTCTCACTTGCATTCACAGCGTAACACCCCACATCTTCCAGTGTACAAAATTGTTGAACAAATAAGCCCAAAAGGGATGGAAAAAGGTTGCCCACACAGAGATGATTTATGCTGATCTGGAGCTTTGACAAGTTGCGTGCTTCTTAATGCAAAATATATCACTTAATCCAGCTCATAGAATTTCAGTCATAAATGATGCTTAAACATAATGAAGGATACCACACAATCTGCCCATAGAAGCAGTCCCTGCATTAGCATTTTTAAAATGGCTCACAGTAATGTAACAACATCCTAAGTTGAGAGAAATTTTGCAGAAATTTGCCCAGGTACAAGGAAAAAAAGGCGTATCATAATAGAGGCATGGGATTTGAGTTTTGCAAATATTTAATTTTTCTGCAATTCAAAAAGAGATGGGTACTAACCTGGACATTGAAAAGAAGCCAGTAAAAGAATGAGGCATAAGGCATCCTTTTGCTGGATTAGAGCATAAAGCACATAATCTCTGGATAGTTTTATTTGTTTTGTTTCAACTCTGTATTGAAGATAACTGGGGAGGCTGTACATACAAGTATCTTAGCAATGCATACACTAGACTCTTTGGGGAAAAAAAAGCACAAGTGTTTGTTAAGGATTTTTCTTCCATTCAAGTCAGTAAAATAATGTCTAGGAAAACTGTATATTCCCTATACATTTAAAACCAAACCAATTTACCAATTATATTGAAGATTTTCAGAAGACAGGATGAGCACTTTTAAAACAAGAAAAGGGGTAATTGGGATTTTCTTAAAACATTTTGAGCTCAAGTAACAATTTACCTTAGACATAGTTTATAAAAATCCAAGGTAAGTTGTATTTTTAATTTGTTTGCTTGCTTTCTAGATGCTTTCTTCTTCTCAGAATCATTAAGGATTCCTTGCCTCTAGAAATGAGCAAGTTTGGAAGGTTCTCAAAAAACCAGCACCTCTTTTCATCTTTGGCTATGCTGGTTTTTCTTCTGAAACACACTACCTCATTGGTTGAGTACAGCTTCACATAGTATGAACTAAACAAGTTCTTTCTGACCATAACAACCTCCAGACTCCTCCTGCTCATTCATTTACATGCAGACCCTTGACTCACTCTGCGAATTCTGCTCTTCAGCTCTTAAAACAACTTTTTAAAACAACAAAAACCTGCTTGTTTTTCTCACTGAATTATTATCTTGCTATTTCTGTGAGTTGAACTGACAGGCCAAGGAAACTGGCAGAAGGAAGACTAGAACTCTCCATCCAAGAGCAGCTCAGAGATCAGGTGAAGCTTCACCTTTAAGGATGTACCAGGACAGGAAAACCAAATTTTATGAATGGGACAGGTTAAATCATAGAATTATTCAGGTTGGAAATGGCCTCCAATATCACTGAATCCAGCTGTTAACCTAACACAGCCAAGTTCATCACTAAATAATATCCTTCAGTGGTATATCTACATGACTTTTAAATACTAGAAGGGATGGTGACTCAACAATGACCCTTGGAAACCCATTCTAACGTTTGATAATCATTTCTATCAAGAAATTTTTCCTAATACCCAATCTAAACCTTCCCCTGGCACAATTAGAGGCTGTTTCCTCTTGCCTTGTTACTTGTGAGAAGAGACTGAACCCCACCTCACTCCACCTCATTTCAGGTAGTTGCAGAGAGTGATAAGGTCTCCCTGAGCCTCTGTTTCTCCAGACTAAACAATCCAAACTCCCTCAGCCATTCCTCATAGGACTTGTGTTCCAGACCCTTCACCACCTTTGTTGCCTTTCTCGACATGCTCCAACACCTCAACGTTTTTCTTGTAGTGAAGGTCCCAGAACTGAACACAGAATTCAAGATGAGCACCAAGAACACAGGGACAATCACTGCCCTCATCCTGGTGGCCATACTATTTGATATAAGCCAGGATGCCACTAGCTTTCTTGGCAACCTGGACATACTGTTGGCTCATGTTCA
>VYZS01001911.1:15713-31738 GCA_013400695.1 Neodrepanis coruscans | reverse complement strand
GTATATGCTTTTTTTTAAAAAAAAAAAAAAAAAAAAAGGCATATAGGCCCCCCATAGTTCTGATTTTTTCTGGGACAGTGTTGCCAGCAATTTGTCATCCCGTATAAAGCAGTATTACACTAAAATTCACTCACATATTTGATGACACTGATAAAATTCTTTGAAGTAAGAAAACAATGGAAGGGCTGATTACAGTAGTAAAATTAAAGTATTTCCCATTCCCTCAATCCTTTTGCAAGGTTGGATGTGAAATTGAAGTATACCATGCAGCTATGCACATGGTATGCATGACTTTGCTAACATCTGAACACATTTTTATGAAGAACATTTCAATCATCCCTCCCACTCATGTAAAAATTATTCCTACCAATAATGCTAATGACAGCAGTCAACCAATAAGCAATAAATCATCACAAGGGGCAGATGGGTGAAGTCAGCTGCTTTTTTTCTTTAGCATCAAGATAGTAACTGTCATATGGCTTGTTCATCGCTAAAACAATAATCCGAATTTATCTGCAGCCATTCTTGCTTCACTTTAAAGGTTTGCAGAAGAATTTGAAACTAGAGAACTTGATGCTGTATTTCTACTAAGTCAACACCCCACATGCATGTAACATCCACGTAAGGGAACTTCAGGCTTCACTCCAACCAATAAATGAAACCAAACTGATACATCCCTATGAAATAGTGACATTTCCACTGAACTAAGCCTAACTAAACACACAAAGAATATGCTAACCACAACAAGCTCAGCAACAGAACAAGTTTTATTCCTCCTTTTTCAACTTTCATAAACCATATGAGGTTTTGAAAAAAAAACTAAGAAAAACGAGAGAATCCTTTTGCATATTCTAAACGAAGCTAAGCAGCTCAGAATCACTAAGGTTTAGAATGCTTCCATTATATTACCATCCAGAGCAAAACTCACTTTGGTAGTAGCAACTAAAAGTTCATCCTCAACTGAGATCTGAAACAAAGTTTTCTTCTTACGGTCTAAGCCACATTGAAAGCATTCTGCACTTCAACCATCTTCTGACACACAAAGCAGAAGCATCATGAAGTGTTCTGCTTTTTTCCCATCTGAAGAAAAATGAAGTTATGTACCTGCCTATAGATAAAAGAACTTGGAGGGGGGGAAAAAAGAAAAATTTAATCCTTTTTTGAAATAATATGTGATCCAAGAGTTTCAGTCCATCCTTGTTGCTGCAGAAGACATTAAGAACTTACCTACTGGCTTCTACAAGATAAAGCAGGAAAAGAGAGCTTGAAAAAATACCTCAAAATTAGGTCAAATTACAAAAAAAAAGCAGAGAAGTTAATGGATGAAATTTAATGAATTAAAGTCTATATTTTAACAACATAGCAACATCAAAATTAAAAAGGTATCATAATACTCTTCAAAAAAAATGCCTTGCACAAAATAACAAAACATACTCAAGACTAGATTATTATTATTTCACATATACCAAAGGGACAGCCAAGATGGATATATCAACAGTACTCTGGTACGAGGCTTCTCACATTCTACCAGTGGCCTGATGAGTGCATCCAAGGCACATCACTGAAGATCTCCCTAGCTTCTTTCTCCATTTTAACTTACTCTTATATCTTTCAAGTGAACTAGGCACTGCACACAAACAGCTAGGGAAGAACAACTGCTGAAGGGACACTCACTGAGTGCATAAGCAGCTATTGGAAGTGTCAGTAGGCATCTACCTGCAATCAACATTATGTCTTTAAAAGTCAAAGACATCAGGGATTTTTGCAACCTCATCTACTGCACACATCATACTGATGTAAAGCACATACAATATTTGTCAGCTGTCAGCAACTGAAAGTGATTTCTGGCCAAAGTACCAAGTCAGAAAAAGCATCCCCACTTTGATGCTAGACTGCAAGACTTTTAGGAAACTTTAAGTGCTAGAAAATAAAAATTTACAGTCAAACTGCAATCATCACTTAGTCCACAGACAAAACAATACAAGTATAGTTCTATACAGAAAAAGGGTTCTGATGGCATCATCTAAGGAGCATGCAAACACACGCTACCGATTAGCTATGCTACTGTCACTTCAATTGCTTTAATAATGTATCAACTCCGTGAACAGAATAACCAAAACCACAGACCACTTTTTATTTTTGGAACAAAAATGACTTAGGAAAAGAAAGAAACAAAATATGTAAGTTGTTTTTCATCATGTTCTGCATCTCTTCAAAAAGGTTCTGAAACACTGGCTAGACAGAAGAATCCTCAGCCACAGCTACTAGAAGAAACCCACATTATCCAGTAGATTTTTGCAAGTGCTGGAATATAGGAAGAATAGCAATCAGTGCCAAGTGCTGACCTTGGCAGCAAACTGCTCAGTTCAGCCAAAGGCCAGCAATTTGCCTCTCATAGCTTTGTTTGTGGAGCCTAGAATTACAGTCTAGCTGGACATCCTGCATTTTCTCAAAAAAGTTCATAATGACTAAGAATCATAAGGGGAGAGCATCTGGGATGCTTTCTCATCATAGAATAGGCACACTTGAGCAAGAAAAAGAATTCCAGGCTAAGTACATACATATTATTAAGTAATAACTACATGAGTAATGGATAGGTGTATCATTTCTTGTAGCTGTATTAGAACACAGTAGATCAGAGCTGGGGTTATTTTCAAGATTTTTTTTTTTTTTATTGTGGGGTTTTTAACAATAATCATCTAAAATTCAGTTATGAAACACTAATGCAGTACTGATAATCAGATCCAGAGAATCTAGCAGCTAGAAATGTAAAAAGATACTGTTCTCTGATTATTTAATAGGGCACAAGACAAACACCTGAAAAGCTGCTGCTGGATCATCTGCCTGTTAGCTAACTGCTACTACTGCAGGCCTTGAAGGAACACTTTCTTCTTTACTGTATTAATGAAGTTGGAGGATAGAGGTGCCTGGAGGGGTCATGAAGGCATCTTTCCTGCTTTTTAAATGTTAGATGATGCTTTATTCTTACACAGCATCGGGAATAATTGCATGTACATATTGGCTTACACAGTATACTTCAGTTAAGATGCATTCAGGAACAAAATTCTGCCTTAAGGCTCATATTTGCAGTACATGTCTGTCCTACCAGCATGGATTACACAAAATTCTTGGCAAGTCCTTCATTTCCATAGTAAGAAGTACATCCCAAATACGGTTTTAAAAAACAGAGTGATTTTAAATTCATTTGCAATTTTAACACAGTCATGAATTATACTATATTATTTGCCTCATAAAACACGTACAGTTCAAGTAATTCAAAAAGATTCCTGCAATATCAATCAGGTCAGCTTCCTAAGAAAATGTTGCAACTTACCGCTTTCTATTACACAAAGACTCCAAAAATGTTTCCAATGTCAGCTGAATCCTCATTAGTCTTATAACTCTAATAATCACAAACTGTGAAAAAACAGAATTCCTAGTACAGTTATAAATTTTATATTGTTTGCACAGCTTCGTTAGGAAAAATAAAGAGGAAACTAGAAATCACAGCTGTAGTATCTCCCCAGATTATTTCTGTCTTTTGCTACAAAATAATCAGCAAATGGTTATCTTTATAAAAGAAATGGTATTGTAGCCTTATTAGTAACTGTATTTAAAAGGAATATAATCATTGCAGTAGCTACACCAACAATGTCTCCCTACTTAAGTTCAGTCCACATACGAAACATGAGCTTTCTCACAGTCTCACACAATAGGCAGAAGGAAAGATCAGCCAAAGATCCCTTTTCATTGACAGAGAAGCTGGCACTGAATTCATAGCCAACAGGGCCTACTTCTATACTACATGGACTCGCAGCTGTGAAACAAAAAGCAGCTTTATCCAGACAATTTAATTCTTATTTCTCTACACGAAAGGCAGTCCCTAAAACAGTTCGAAGAAACCCCATGCACTCATCTGAGGCTTAACAACCCACACTTTTTGTCAAGTCACAGAAATGTTGTCATTAACTTCAAAAGGATCCCATCAATATTGATAAAAGCAGGCTGAAAAACTGTTGCTATTTGAGACAAATAGAAGGAGACAGACAGCATAGTCTAGCAGTGTATTTTTGAAATACACAGCAACATGTCTTACTTCAGGAACCATTCCATACTGACTATAATTTTCTTTAAATGAAGTATTTATTCAAAAGCTATGTCAAATGTACATCTGTAAATACTGGTTCTGTAACTACTATAGCTCAAACTTGCATAATTCAGACTTTGCATCCATCTCAGGTCTACACATGTAAACCTCATCCCCAAGAAACCCCTGCAGCAAGGCAAGTCACCAACACAGTATAATGGATATATCTATTTCTTTCACCAGAGCCATCAGCACATGATTACACCTACTTACCAAGCATACTATAGCAATAGAACTGACGAATACACTGGGATCTCTGTCAAAAAGCTTATAATATGGATTAAGAAGAGATGAAACACTCAAGTACAGGTGCAGGAGAACACTCAATGACATATGCGGGAGTGGGACAGTTACCCAGATCAGCTGCTCAGCCTTTGTGGTTAAAAAAACCCTAAACAAACCCTAAAAAAACCAAACCGTCCAACTGAAAAACACACAAACACTGGAAATAATCACATAAAATAATCAACTGGTTGTTCACAGATGACCAATAAATATCATTAATACATGCAATATAGGACACTGGGTAACACACATAGATTTCATACACAAAAAGGATATTTAAGAGTACTAACTACTCTACAAGGCGCAGAACAAAGTTAAGAGGTACAAATAAGTTGTCTTTATGACTTCCATCCACATTGTAGCCAGGAAAAGGAAAATGACTACATATAAATTGAGTTTCCTGTGTGCCAGCACACCACACGGCCCCTCCACTTCTGAGAGATGCTGCTTACTACTCCCAGGCGCTTCTTAGCTACATTGATTACTGCAGTCCAGCAACTGACAGTCTAAAAGAAAAGAAAAAAAGGCGGGGCCGAGGAGAGGGAGAAGCGAATTTTCTTTACCAAACTTGGGAGTTTGTTCCTGCACAGAAACTAGAGTAATTTAATTTAATTTACTGACTTGCACCCTGAACTGAACCAATATTTAAAATACAAAACTACATGTCGCCTTCCGGCGCTGCAGAAACCGGACAACACTACGGAGGCCAAGGTGCCTCCCTGCTCCCATTTAACTGAAAAAAACCCACGGGATTCCCACTGCCCTCGGCTCCAGCATTGTCTCCACCAGCCCGAGCCCGACGTGGGAAGAGCAGAGGAAACCCGCAACCCGCACTAAGCGGGTCCTCCCCCGCTTACAGGCACTGCTTCTGCGACCGAAGGGCGGGTGGTCCCGGCATGGATCGCCGGTGTCGCCGCGGCCGCAGGTGAGTAAAATGGGTTAGAAACACAGCTGGTGTTACACGCGCTCCTCGTACCGTGCCACAGGTGTCCCCCTGCCCGCGGACCCTCCGCTGCCCCGTCGGGGTACACGGCAGAGACACGGGTGCCGGTGGGCGAGCCCGGCAGGAGGAGGAGCACGAGGGGTGACGGGGATGCTACCGACCTGCTCCGCCCCCGCCGCGGGCTCCCGCGGGTCGCTGCTGGCGGAGCCGTGCGTCGCTCCCATAGTGACATAGCCAGCCCCGCCGTCCGCGGCTCCGGGGGCTGGCGGTCAGTCCCGGCAGCCTCGGGAATGCTGCTCCCGCCTCCGGCCCGCGAGGGAACCGGCCAAGCAGCTGGCAAGGGGCTGCGGCGGAGCTCTGCGGGGCGGCCGGAGCCCGGCAGGACAAAGCCGGCTCTGAGGAGCCCGCCACTGAGAGACTTTGTCCTGCCGGGGCCCGGCCGCCCCCGCCGTCAGCCAATCATGCCTGCAAACGCCCCGGGGAGGCGAAGAAACATTTTCATTCTCCCTGGGAAGAAAAGAATTGTTATTCTCCATTTACAAAAATATTTCTTGTGTTCCTGCCCTTGGCAGCGGCGGGTAGGCTGACGCTTGTCACAGGGTAAACGGGAACGATGGGGCGAATGGCCCAAGCCCCGTCAGCATTTCTGACACGAAGCTTTTGGGCTCTGTCTACAGCCCTGCTCTCTCAGACATGCACTGGTCACATCCATCTTTTTTGTCTGTGTGTTTTTAGAAGGGCGTGGATGTGAAAGTCCCCACACTCCTCAACCCTGCAGCCTTGGTCACGTTTCCTTCTCATTACCTAACAGCCCCTACACATCAGTCTTCAAAGTCAAAACTGCCGCACTTAATTGAGGCCAAATTGCTTGGGTTTGGGCCTGTAATTACATATTCTTAAAAAAGCACGTTCTTGAGATAGTTAATCTCAAGAGCTTGCAGAAATAAGTGGTCATTAAAAGCACTAAGGAGGAGAAGACAGGCAAAAATTCAACCACATTTGTATTCAGAAATAAAGCCTTCTTTCCCAGCACTGCTGTCTTCCTGGATTTATGGTATTTTGGGTGGATACGGCAATACTTGAATCAAGTCTTAGAAAGAAGAAACTAGAGTGAGGACAAAATGTAGGGGAAGTGCTTTCTTAAAACATTTAAAAAAACATGCAAACAGCATGTTACTTGTATAGCCTAGCCTAAAATTTGAAAAGAAAAAGGCAGACGAAAGCCAAAGCGTGAATTTTGTTCTTTCATCTGGTCTTAGTTTTACAAATGAGTGATACCATACTTTTGTCTGGTATATGACCAAAGTCAGGACTACTTGGAAAAGTGAAATACAGGGGTTCAGGCTCCTCACAGACATGGGATTCTCTGATAGCATCTGGCATCAAGAATTTCTCCATGAGACACAGCATGGCAAGGCCAAATAGATGTCACTCTTCACACCAATGTGCACTTCTGCACACCTGTGCAAACTGGAGGCAACTTTCTGAAGAGACAGCACTTGCTGGCAACATCAACGTAGGATATTGAATCACAGCACCAGCAGAGAAATCCACTGTCTGGTACTTCTTGAGAAGACATGACATAATGAAGACAACATGATTTTGTTGCAGACAACTAGGTATTTTTAGATGCAAGCACAACTTCTGTTTTAAGCTGGATGGCAATATATTTTTTCAAAAAGAAACATGAGACAGGATAGGAAAAGGAGAAGCCATTAGATCCCTGTGACTGCAGTTTCTTAACACACATACTAAGTTTGTGGCAGTATAAACTAGAGTACCAGCCTCCCGCAGCTCTTCCTTCCACACAGACTGTGGCAGAAGACAAAGAGCTAGCACTTGATTCTCCCACTAAACACAGCCTCTTGAGGAGTGCAGGCAGTGCCAGTCAGAGCAGTCCAAGGGCCTACCTATCTTATCCAAGGCCAAGGAAGATTATTGCTTTTTCCAGACAAAAGCTATGGCTTGACCTAAAGCCGCCTTTTGGCATGTTCTGTGACTTTATCAAAGCTAAAATTTATTATTACTAATACAGGCTATACTTCCCTGAGCTATAGAGCAGCAACCAAGGTTAACACACTTAGCTAGCCTGAGGTAAGTGTAACAGAGATGCAGGAACTGACCACAGTTATGCAAGCAAAATAGGCTGATTTTCAATCCCTGACCATGAATCAACATCTGGGAAGGGTCTATCAGTTTGTCTCTACTTAGTTTCCTGCAGTAATAGAGGGAAAATAATCCATGTGGGTTTATCAAAATATTTCCCATGTTTGTCCATAAAATTTCTCATGTGTAAGAACAGAATACACATACTCTTTCCTGCTTTCTTATGTCTTTTCTCAAACCAAACAGCTACTCTGCCACAATGGGTATCTAAATCATCCCATACCAGCCTGAAAACAGGAGCAGTAAGTGGCCTCTAGTGCTCATGCTCAGGCTTGGCCAAGAGCCCAGATGCCCATCTTGATGGCATGCACTGATGCAACTAAGAATGTACTAACAATATCCAAGTTATTTCCACTGCAATTCAACCACAGACAACAAACTTCCAGGCCTTTCAGGCCTGCTCTCTGACCAAGATGTCCTCCCAGGGTGCATATGCAGGTAGGTCTTAAGAGGGTGGATGATGCCAACTAAACAGAAAATGTAAGGATACAAGATATCCCTGTAAAGAGTGATGAGGAACTTCACTGCAGAAACTTCTTTGGCACTTCAGGTTCCTGCCTCCTGTGGCAGGAAAAGGGAGAATAGGTACTTGAAACACCCAATTCACCCAACAGCTATTCCAAGGGAGGACAGCTTACCCATTTTCTTCCTGTGAAATCCAAAGGAAAAGAAACACCAAACCCTAAAGGGCAGCTCAAAGAAGCACATAATTAAGTGTATAATTAGATATAACCTCTCATCCTGTCTCAGCTTCTCTTAAACACATGAGAACCTTCAACATACACACAGAATACCTATAGAGTAGCCAAAACTCTCCTCAAACAGCATCACAGACAGAAGAGGAGCAGGATCCCCACCCAAACGGTCTGATCTACCTACATAGGTCCCTGAGCACTTTAAATGTTTGGAAGCATGGCTGCATGCACATTTTACTCATTGGTCTCCCTCTGAAATGGGAGGTGCAAGTCCAGTTGTAGTCAGTCCTGGAACGGACACTGCATCATGAAGAGTAAAGGCTGAGTACATCCACCACGTCAAAGTTATATGAGCTGGGCCATAAATGTACAGCTCTGTCCTCTGCAGTGTTTGGAACCAGCTATTCTGCATGTGTAATAACTGCACAAAGCAGAATCATGTGCAGGGGATTTCATGAAATGTTAGGTAGGTGTGCAGAAATTTTAAAATTAACTTCAATGGAAAGACTAATTGGTATTAATTTTATGAAAAACATGTAAATAACACATGTGAACACATTTCGCATTGAAATTTTCAGTTTAAGTAATCAAGGCAGACATTGTTTACCTACAATTAAATTGAAACCATGGTCTGTGTAGCACTAACTTAGAGAGATCACTTGCTGTGGCTGAGTCATGCAAAACCTAGGACTTACTCCATAAATTATCTAATGCTACTGTGAATGAAGCAGTTTTGCTGCTTCCAGCATCCACAGAGGGAACATCCTTTTAACACTACATTACAGGATGCAAATTTAAAACAGGTAGCTGCTTCTCACAGTTACTCCTGCGAACCAAGTAAGGCTATTCAGCAACTTGCTCACAGAAACCAAGATTTCTTATCATGTTGTGATTCAGGTTCTCTCTGCCTCCTCTCTACCTTCAAGCCTTTTAACCTGTCCCTCTGATAAATTAATTATTTTTCTCTTTCTTTAAATGTTAAAGCTCAACACTTGGTAGTGCTGGTAGACATCATGGCAAACAGGCAACCTCCTTAAACAGTTGGGAACTGATTTCAGCAAGAGATACTGGGAATGTAGGCTGCTAGTCCAGTTGTTGAACTGTCTGAACAGAGATGTCAGTTTTGCTTTTGTGTTTACGCAAGTGTTCATGATCCTGTGATGAGAGGATCCGTAGAAGTTTCTAAAAATATCATGTTGCCAAACAGCCCTTCCTTCTTCCCTTCCAGGCAATCTCTTTAGACTGCCATTTGTCATCAGCCTGCAAAATCACACAAATCAGTCAGCCCAGTCCTACTTAAATGATTCATAAATCCAATTACATCTGCTTCTTTATATAGTAAGCTGGGCCCTCACAGATTCAACCTTCAGGATTAGAGGATGTGTAGGTAGGTGACCTCTGACTCTCGAACTGCTCAGAATCTACATATGGTTCAAACACACATCTCTACACTGGCATTGTCACATGTATGGCACAGTAATCTTAATCTCTGTCTTGAGGAACTGTAGAAGAGATGCCATGAATACCATCTCAGCACTTGCTACCATGTGTAGAAGTGAGTCAAACAGAGAGTCACCAAGATGGTGGGGGCTGAAGCACTGCTGTGCAAGAGGAAGCTGTGGCAGCTGGGTTTGTTTACCCTGAAAGGATGGCTTCAGGACACTCAACAGCAGCCAGTTGGTCCTGATAGGAGTTAATTGAAGAGATACAGCCAGGTTCTCAGCAGTGGTGCAAGGTAGATAGGAGACAATGGGTAACAGTTCAAACAAGACAGATTCAGATGTGGATAAGGAGAAAAAAATTTCCCTATGAGAAAGACAAACTATGGACTCACTACAGAGATGTTATACTGACTCTGTTCTTGAAGGTTTTCAAACCTCAAATGGGTAGTAAAGCTCCATGCAACTTTTTCTGATCTCAGAGCTGACCCTCTGAGTTTTGGGCAAGAGACTGTATAAGAAAACACCTGAGGTGTCTTTCCACCTGACTTAGCCTATCATTGTGGGGTTATTGCATGACTCAAGAGCCAGTTTAAAGCAGAACTATGTAGTTATTATCCTGTCCCTTGTCTCCACTTCCAAAGTACAGTTTATGATTATGTATATAATGATATAAATCAAAAAGCAGCAATTTTCTAAATCAATCATAAACTCAATTTCAAGTTCACAAGAAAATCTGAAACACTGTTACATGCTGATCAACTAGGAACAGCACCAGAGATATTAACAGTATGAAATACAGTAATATAGTATCTTTTTCCTCAACAGTTTTGAAGTATTAGTCGCAGTTCTACTAGATCTCACACACTACAAATTTATTCTGCTAAAAACCGGAAGATTGCTTGTTTTGTTTGTTGCTACTTTTTTTGCAAAGAATATGCCAATTGGAAAATACAGATGTATAGCACATTTCACAAGAGAGATAAAGCAGCATGAGCATATGCAGAAGTGTTTCATAACTAAAAGTCATAGTTGGGAGAATAAGAAGTACAGTCTATTTTTTTCCACACACATTTTCATCTGTGCAGTTTTAAACTACATTGCAGTGCCTTGAAAATTACACTGGTAAGGCAAGCAAATGAAATAGCTTGATCTACTGCTAAAGAGTTAAACAAGGATTTAGCAGTGACTCTAACAGTGACTCTATGTGAACACACACATACACCCCCCTACGTTCCTCTACACACTGTGCTAATTAAAGCAACTTTTCTTTGGCATAAGCACTTCAACCTCTATTAATTTAAGAGGGTACAAAAGCTAGTACTGTTATTCTAAAGAATGAAATAATAATGTAGTTTAAACATATCCAAACCACACAAGTGTACTGTTTTTCTCCTCAAACACCATACAAAAGTGTGTATCAACAACTTGTTCATTTTAAACAGCAGGCACCACATTGAGAACACTGTGTTTGAACATTCACTTTGCTTGCATCTTATTTCTTTCCTTTTCTGTTTCTTGACTACTCCTGGCAGGGCTGTGAAACAATCCTTGCTTTGAGCAATTTATCTGCCTTCCCTCACTATAAGTCAAATCTTACAACATGAAAAACTTTACCATGGTAATCAAGTGTTATGGCTCAAATTAAGAAAACACAATAAAGAAAATAAAGACCCCATTTTCATGGAGATCATTATATTTATTAAGAAAAAAGCAAAAGAATATACAGAATGCACAAGATATAACATAAGCAAAAATGTGTTAATTTTTCTGATACAGGGGTTAATTCAAAAAACAAAGTTCCAGACAGCAGTTCTTCAGCCAAGTTAGTCCTTTAGAGCACTAAAACTATGCTTCAAAGCTCTGCCTCTCTCCATCCTATTTATACTGGCAAACATCCTTGTGACGAGCTTATGAAGAAACAAAGCAGTTCTGCTTCCCTATCCAGTAACAGCAAGGTCCCAGCAAGTGTACCATGCCTGCTTTTGGGTGCTGTTTTTCAGGAATGACTGAAGTGAGCTGGCAAAAGTCCAAGTGAGAACAGGGAGAAAGCAGATGGAAACAGCCATCCCAGCCATTCACTTGCCAGTTCTAGAATTCTGAGGAGCCCACAGGAAGGTGGCCAGATAAATCTTCTAAAGCATCTGTCTTATGGATATACGGTTCTACATTTTCTTTTGATAAGAGCTGAGCTTGCATCTATCCATGTTCCCTGGTATAAGGTTTGCATACCATATCCTTGAAAGTTTTTATTTTAAGGAAAATGTTAGAGTATGCTAGAGACCTCAGCTGAGACATTCCTGCCTAGCTATGCTTCACTGATATTCTCATACTGTATTTTCCCTCACTCCTAGAACATTAAACAGATGAGTAGCTTTGGTTAAGTATCTCACAAATTAAGAAGACAGGACAACTGATATCCAAATTTCCAAGTAAATGACTAAAGCAGCAATAGCTATTAATCTCAAGAATGAGAGTTAAGTCAATTACAGTTTTGCAACATATCAGCATAAAAACCTTTTCCTCTCTTAAAATTGTCATCTGTTAATGACTTAAAAAACCAAGCCAAGCATGTTTGATGAACACCTAAAACTAAGAACAAGTTTTATATTCCTTCTATAAGCACTTAAGAAAAGGTTTCAAAAGCAAGGTTAATATGCCAAAAGGATTATATTTACCTTAATGATGTACTATAAGAAAATATACAGCAAAACAAACCCTCCTTGTGTGTGGCTATTCTGGTTCCCAAGACTGACTGAGTCATTAAGCAATCCCCACTAATATTACTATCTGTGCTTAAAGTAATTTATTTATCCCCAAGCCCATGCTAAATATTTATATTTGCTGAAGACATCCTCATACATTAAATCCATGCTTTACCGATGTTTAGCTAAGAGATGAACTAGTACAGACCTGTGCATTATTATTTGAATAACTTTAGCAGAATACTGAGTTCATTGCAGAAGTCTCTCCTCTTCTAGAGGCCTTCTATATGTTATCATCAAATGTGCATGTCATCATTTTAAATTGCTTTGGGAATCCAAAGGAACTAGTTATGATTTGATTGTATTTCTCTATTAAGTCAGTTTCTTAAAACCTTGTATAAACACAGACAAAAGACATTTTAGCTAGCATATGACAAGAATACGTAATTTTAAACTAATGGCCAGCTCTAACTGATGCATCTTGACTAGTACCTTGGGAGGAATGACAATGTTTGAGTGTCTCTGTCTCCTTGCTGCGTGATGCTTTGGGCTTGATGTACAGCTGTGCTCCCAGTCCCAAGCACAAGGAGATGGCAGTGCAGCAGTTTGCACCCTGAAAAACAAGGTTTTATTTAAGTCACATATAACCCCAAAAAAGTGACTGTGAAACCTAGAACATTGAAGGTGTAAAGAGAATATAAAATATATTTCTTTGGTTAGTTTGGCATGCTTTAGCTTCCCTGGAAATTAAATGGAAACAGTGGTTGAAAAACAGATACAGTCATCAATATTTACACTTGCAGCAAGACTGCAAACTTCAAGTCAGCACTCTCCCTCATCAGGTATCCATGCAAGCCTGCATACAGAACAAGCAATGCAATTTTGCCAACCTAATAGGGTACAGACAAAAAACATGCCTATATAGTCACTTTGTTGCACTGGTCCTCTCCACAAGCCATCTGGCTTTTTGTTTCAATTTAGTTTTAGTCTGATTGTTTCACTTACATCAGACTGTGCAAAGTGAAGCTAGTAACAGCACTGTATCTTGAGCAAAATCTCAGTAAGAACAATCAGGTACATACACTCCAGTGACATCAGATGGTAACTTAACAACTTCAGTTGCTAAATGATAGAAAAGAAACAATTCCCATTCATTTTCTATCCTCCTTCCCCTGTTCAACAGGCTTTTGGGCTACCCCTCTTGGACACAAGTAGCATGCTAGCTTCCATTAAGCATCCTTGTCATGGGTCTCCTTATCCAGTGTAGGAAAACAGAAAATGAATGATTTAACTAAGACGAAGAGAAACTTTTGACAGAAATGAAAAGAGAAGACAGTGGTGAGGGTTTGTTTGTGGCTTTTGTTTTGTTTCTAAAAGAAAATAAACACACAACTTGACAATTCCTCTCTTTCATAGAACATTTTTCCAGAGTGTTCCATCTTCAAAGAAAGATATAGCCAGACTTCCATAGAAAAGTATATTAGCCATACTTTGAACACGTTTGGGTTTGTTTAGTTGTTTTGGGTTTTTCCCAGCCCCTCTAATGTATAGATACTTTTTTATTGTGGTTAATACTCCATTAGCCTTTTACAGTTAGCAGGAGAGGCATAAGGAAGAGATACTGGAAGCATTCTGCAGAACTTCCCCAGCTGTCTCCAAGTCTACCCCAAGTCTGATGTGCCTTGTGTGTGACATCTACCTTTTCCTTGGCACAAATATAGTGAGATCACAGGTTGAAAAAAAACAAACTTAAAATCTCTAAGATATGAAAAAAATACATTTGGTCTCAATTTAACTTTTTAAAAATTGTAACAATGCAAGCACCTGACAGACATCACAGTGTGAAACTAGAAGGCCATTTTCCATTCTCTTCTTACTCTTTCAGCATAAAGGCATCTTTTTAAGAATAAACAACTGTTTTAAATAAAGGCATGATTCTGAAATTCATGGAACAAAAAGATGCTTAACATGAGTTTATGTGATGACCAAAGAGCAGCATGGCTATGCTGTGCATTAGGAACAAATATCAGCTTTACTGTTCCAGGCTATGCACAGAGTACTATTCTGGAGGCTGCGGAAAAGTCACACAAGCAAGCTAAACCAAACTACAAATGCTGCAATCATTTTCTCTTCTATATGAAGATACCAAAAGTTATAATAATCAATCAGTCACAGAAATAGTATCATTACTCCAAGCAAAGACAGAAGTAGAAAAACTTACCATTGTAATGTCTTGGTTATGAAAACGTAAATTAATATCTTAGCAAAATAACTTGGTTGCCTTTCCTGCTTTCTTTTGTACCTTAGACTGAGTTTTTAAGCAGAATTTTCACAATATTCAAGCAATGGCTCTGGAGCTAGCATCACACTCTAATGCTAGCTTTTATTTTGGAAATGATTAAGAAAAAATAAAGAGAATGTTTCATTATATAGTTGAATTTGTGCAGTGAGGATCTGACAGATGAGGTCTATACCCTATATTCAGTGTTAGGTTTTAGAAAATGTCTCATAATTATGTTACTTTTTTTTTAGTATAAACACACACACACTTTTAAAACATCTTTTTTACGTGAGTGTGACAAGGTACCTCTAGAAGTTCAGTGATAAGCTGATGTTAGCTAAGTGAGTTATTAATCTGTTTATTCCAGTTGTATAAAATAAGCAGTCTGCAGCTACAAAAAGAACAGTGTTTTTTTATCAACTCAGTTTACTTTGCCACAATTGCTGGCTACCAACCTTTAGTTCCCTGAAAGTTTTAATGAAAACGTAAAAGGGATCCCTATTACAGTCCAAAGACAACAGCTTTTCTGCTTTTCTCAAAGTGTTGGAATGGCAAATCCAAACATAATCCAAATACGACTTAACCAGCCTGAAATTCCAAGTGTGTACAACAATCACTTTAAATAAACCTCCCCCTGAAAGTAAGGAGATGTCCCATTAAGAATGCTGAAAATAAAAAAAAAATTAAAAGGGTAGTATATTTTGTACTTCTGTAAACTCACTAGTAGAGCAAAGACAAACAGTCACAATTTGCAAAAGAAAAAACAATGGACATTACAGTTAACAAGTTTCATTTTACAGGGCTTGGTTCAAGCTGCAACTCTGGCCAAACTAACCTACTTGAAAACTAAGAGGAATTCTTCAAGAATATATCATTACTTTTCAACATAGCTTCTGAAAATATGAAGAGCAATCATGTACCATGTTATCAACATGTAAAGAGTGACTGCAAAATTCAAAGAGACTGGCATGTAAATAACTTACATGGAACAATCAAAGGAAGTCTCAGTCTAGGGCACTCCCCTGTCCTGTGTCCAAATACACTGTACTGAGAATCTCTTTAAATGGGCAGGTGTTTAACAAAAAGCCCTAAAAGTGCTCATTAAGTGCTCATGAAATTTAGGGTCATCTTTAAGAATACTTATGTTGATAAAAGGCAGAAAACCATTTGCATCAGTGTACTTTCTAGACTAATTTTTGTGGTTCTGGGGATGGATCTTAAAAAAAACTATAAAAATCATATGGTACATAGTAATGTAACTGCTGTTACTGTTCCCACCACCATTAAAGAAAGCACTTCTGCATAAAAATTACAGTACAAATTTGAATTCTGTTATAGCCAAACAGTCACATTTATACTCCTAA
>VYZS01001911.1:0-12936 GCA_013400695.1 Neodrepanis coruscans | reverse complement strand
AAGATTTATATACCTACTTCCAGATCCGTTACTTAAAATCCTTTGGTGTTTAATATTTAGTTAAATTTGGAGGTTATGTTAACACATGTACACACTGAACTCTCTCAAGTTATTATCAAATACCAATCTATGGGACTGATACTGATCTCAGAAGAGCAAAACAGAATCAAGCATCTTTTAGATTCAGGGAGTACCACTGCAACTGTCAAGAGGAAAAAAATTAGTTTTCGCCTACCTAGTTGCATGCTGAGTAGTAGCATATAGTCTGAAATTTTGTTATGTGTTAAGAAAAATAATTAATTATATTAAACTCAGATGAATTAAATAAAGCAAAGAATTACTTCTCTAGGTCCATAAAAATTACTTAATTACAACTTCAAACATCTGTATGCAAAACATTAAGAAGCTTAGCAAAGCAGAGTACTACTAGCCTGCGAGCACAGCTAACATCATTAAGCCTGCATGCATCCTGACTTGTGATAGCTTTGGCAGCTCTATCACAAACACAGTACTGACATGGAAAAACTAGAAAAGAAGTAAGTAGTTTTTGACAATTTCAGTTTTTAAGAACATTCTAACTGTAGCAGTCCATGACAATATTCTATTTGACTTAAAAGCAGAGACGTTTTTGTAAAATCCAGTCTTTCCTCAAAGTTGGTTTCATGAGTAACTTCAGTACTACCACACTTTCTCGTATGATGTTTTGGTACTTCTTTCTGTCCAACCTCTATCCTTAACACATTTTTAATTCTAGACTTCCCTCTTACAGATCTATGAAACAGTTCTTACAAAACTTTTCCTGAAGTACTTCTTAAAGCCAGTCCTATGCAAAATCTGAAAAGCATTTAGTGCAGTTCTGGTCCACCTTTTGTCCGTTTGTGCAAAGCCTATTAATTCTTACTAGAAAAGGAGCCCCATGACTAGTCTTGCACACAAAATAAACACAAGTTACTCCCAAGTATTGCTTTCGGTCAAATGGTGCATGAAATCTCCAGGTATCTAGGCTAACTCATAGTTTATCAACTTCCTTCAACTTTATTTGGAAACAGAAATTCAAAGCTGCTAGTACATACAGTGTTAGTGAAGGATGGCTTTTACAGAGCAAACAAAAGTTCTAAAACATACCTTCACATGTTGTTTCCTATTGGGGCATTATCATCCGTCCCTCTTTTTCTGTCTGAATATTTTTTAAGGAAGAAGAGAACTCAAGTTTTATTGGAAACAAAATTGCAGTTTTCGTAATTGGGAACACGCAAGTGATGGCTTGGAAAATATTATGTATTTCTGGGAATGGGGAAAGAATGACAGAGCTTTTTTCTCCATTAAAGAGACATTTACAAGATCAAAGCAAAAGCTTCCTTTTGCTCTAATCCTCAACAGACTGAAAACAGTCATACTCCCTTAATTAGGTGTAGAACATACTTCATATAAACTGATGACAGAAGCATGAATACATCTTCAGTCACTTCAAACCCAACTACAAAAGGGAAAACCACTGCCCAACACAGCCACAAATTATTTTCGATCTTGGGAAAGAAACAAGATCCTGTTCTTTCTCATCTCTCAACCAAAATCTGTGTAACAGCTACAGATCAAAGGATTCTTTTACAAAGAGAGCAAAGAAACAAACGTCTCTTCCTCATGTTTTTGCTGCTCAGGTGACAAGAATAACTATGACAGTAACTTCCAGAATATGCATGTGTTTTGTTTGGGCCATACAGCTAAGAAATAGCTTGAAATACAACCAGCACATATGTAAAGCTTGACTTGTTGAAAAAACCTTGAGGTAAAGAAACACCAAGGATCAGACCTGGGGGGGTGGGAATAGTTTCATGGAAAGAGAAAAGAAGGACCTGGAAACTTCTTTCACACAGTTTCATGGATTACAGCTTTTGGCCCCTCCTTAGAGATTGTTCCTTCCCTGAACAGTCCATATGTTCCTGGAGATTCTCAGAATCAGCTTATACAAAATTGTGCTAAGGAGGCTAGAGACACCAGTAGTCAAATCTGCTGGCAGAGCTAGATAATGAAGCAGATGTTAAATAGAGAGTGCAAGCCAGATTACAAACAGCCTTGTTGTTAAGAATAATATGCAGGAGAGACTTACGGGTTTTCTCTAATATTTAAAAAAAAAAGAACCAAAAACTAACAAGACAAAGCAAATAACAGATAGTTTGAACCAGTATGTGAAACCTTGGTTTTGATAAAGTTGCACATTGTTGAGGTAAGGTTCAGTTTATCAATAGAATGCTGATGCTAGAAAATTGGTTTTGTGCAAGAGTTTGACAACACAATGCTTTTGGGAGAGATATCATTGAGCCACAGTGGTCCAAAATATCTGAACTCATGCCTAGTTCAATGAAAACATATCCACATCTAACCAGACATCCTAAATTTGACACTTCACATGTATGTAAACCACACCCCTGATAATTGCACACCTTTAAGAAATAAAAAGAAATTTCTCAAAAGTAGTTCTGGATTGCTAGTTTAAAACAAAGGCAGAGACAAAAGGATGAACAGGGAACAGGCATTGGAAAATATGAGAACAAAAGGGCTTTATATTTTGCCTTGCATGCTTCTCGTTGACCCTACTATTGTATCATGCAGTATTTTTGTCCGTCATTTTCACGTTATTGATGTGAAAAGAGTACACTAATGAGTTTCATTTTCTTCCTGGGTTAGCAACCATGGCTATCTGAGGTTCTAACACTCAGATGCACAATGACAATGCTGACTTAAATTCAGGAAGACTTGGGTAGTTCATGTTTCCTAAAAACAAAGCCTGCAGCTCATGAATACACACTGGGCAGATGCTTTACCAGATATCAGCTCCCACAAAGCAGAGCTCTGCAATAACAGAGATCACTCTGTTATTACTAAGTTTGGACATAAACATCCTAAATAAATTCAGAACTGCAAGGGCCATTTTAAGCCAAACTGAAAGGAGTTGACACAGTCTGCATTCTCATTTGAAATGGAAATCTACAATATCCCCAAGAAACATGCACTTTTGAAAAGCAATCATCTGCTTTAAAAGAAAACAAAACACCAATAACAAAAAAACTAAAAACCAACCTAAATATTAATAGTTTAAGTTATAAAATTACCCGAGTGTACTTTGCTGCTGCATGAAGCTGTTTAATTATCATAGTGCAGTCAGTACCTATTTAAATTATGTAACATTTAAGTCAAAAATAATCCCAGATCTCTACCACTGAATGTTAGCTTTGCCTGGTAAAAAAAAACTCAAGCAGCAAACCAAAACCAAGACGCACACACACAAAAACAAGTCTTCTAATTGCAACAGGTTCTAAATCATAATTTACATACTCAGGGAAAAAAAAAAGACTTTCTGAAGTTGGATGAGGATAACCCCAGTAGTTATCCATAAGGTAGTTATCCAGGTTATCCAAAACTTATTGGAGAAGTTATCCAAAAGACCATAAAGAGCAGTGAAAGGCTCCAAAGACTCTGGGAACCAGCAGCAAGCACTTTTCTAGGAAGCAGACATAAGGATCCAACACACTGCTGCTCTTTCTGAGCAAAAGGATAGGTTCACATAATTGAGAAAAGTGTCCCACAGTGGGACAGCTCTATTTTGACAAAAGCATCTGAAAGAGAAATGTGTGTAGAAATGAAACTCAAGTTTAACTTTTCTAAGGATTCCTAATGAATTTAGAGCACTTGATCCTGGGACTGAAACAGAACCTTTGACTCTGAAAGATGACATGCACTGGTGCATATATGCCATATCGACGCTCCAATCTTTGTAGGTAACACACCATTTGCAAACATTCTTTAGTATGGCAAAACCCATATATTAGAAGACAAAATTATGCCCTATATATGTACTGCCATAGATGCTTGGTTTACAAATAGATTGTCTCATTTTTGAGAAGTCTTCCAAATTTCATAAAAATTCACTGCAATTTGGAATTAAGATCCACAGGCTTTATGCAACTGATGTCAAGGTTCAGTCATCAGATATAATAAATACATTTTTTCCCAGTAATGAGCATTTTCATACCTGTTTGAAAAAAAAAACCAGACTGAAAATTTTCTAACCTCAACAACTTTTTGCTGTTCTAACATGTCGGAGCTTTGTTTCCCCTGTCATTAAAATGACCAGTTCCAGGATTACTACAACAGGATAAAACTGACACAGCCACAGCATGACATAAGTTACACATCCTTCAGAATTAAACACTTATTTTGACAATTAAAAGCACATAGTCTTGTAACAAAATAGTCTTTCTTTACCCTAAAAGGAAGCTCCGTTGACAGATGAGGTTGGTAACTGTTAAAACACGCATGCAAATGCTATCACATAGATTTGTTCTAAATAAAATACAGCTTTGAAGTAGTCTTGGAATATTAGGCCATTCCCCAGCTGAGGATTATTACGATCCAGGAACTTTCTGATGCTTTTAAGCATGTAGGTCTTATAAAAGTATGACACATTCCATTTTGTGAACCGTGCCACTGCCTAAACATTGTTTTAATCACTAAGAAAGATTTCCTAGTTGTCCTTAGAAGACACTGAATCAAGAAAAGGGGAATTAAGCAATAAAAAAGTATCAGACACCTAATTACTTTGAAGCTTTATTCTGAACAGCTCTGTTGAGATTATAGTTCATGTAAAGTGTTGGGATCACCCTAACTCCACTGCATAATTCCCAATACTTCACTTTAGTCTCACAAAAACCCAGGGTAGCGGCACTGAGCACCTCAGCAGTGACTGACAGTGATACAGGACAATAGCTGAACACAATTAGATTCAGTACCTCCAATCCAGTGACATCTTTTTGCAAAGGGAAGAGGTGTCATACCACTAGCTGAATACAACATTTAAAGCTTAAGAAGATGTTTGCATGTAACAGTTTTGAGGCAATTACAACAGTAAACACACCTAAAAATGAAACACATGCAGAAAGCTTCTTCCACAGGCAGAAAGCCTGATAATAGCCCTTTTAACCCTCATAATTATGTTATACTAAGTATAAATCTCACTAATCTTGTCTAAATGGTATATAGGTACTTACTACATGCAAAACATTATCAAGCTACAGGTAGCTTGATAATCTATCAACCTGATTCTTGCCATGTCAGGACTTCAGTGATCCTCACAGGATCACTGTTAGGAAGAGCATACAGGTAGATCCTTGGACAACAACTGCTTCATAAATGAAAGAAGCAGTTTTATCAGTCATAGGATATGCTGTTCTCTCTTTCGTTTGCTCTGAACCATAGTTGAATCACAGCCCTAAACCTGTAAAACAGAACTTTGCTGAACAAAAGAAAAGGTAAGTAATTTTGCTGCAAACGATGTGACCTTGAAAATTACATTCAAAGGTCAAAACAAAACAGACCTTTGCAGCCTCTGCTGGAGCACTAATGTGGGTTCAAGAGCCTTTGAGTATCATTTCTAGCTGTGGGACCCGGCAGCACTTTATAAACTGAAGCTAAGAAGCAGATAATTCAGAGGTTCTATCTGTTTTAAGTGAAAACACATTCGAGGCAACGAAGTTTTCTGATTAGTTATATGACTCTCACACAAGTATGTTCAGCACGCATGTACTTACGTCAGGAAAAAAATGCAGGTTTCAAGTATGGGGAAAGTAACGGCAGAGTTGTCTACTAAAACAAGTGCATGTCACTGGTAGATTAACCTTGGCACTCAAGGATTTAAATCTAATGTACCTGGGCTCCCAAACACGACCGATGCCAAGACACCTTTAACAAGGCAATCAAGCATTTGGCTCCCGGAACTGCCTGTTCTTTTGTTTCACAGTTCCCTGTTAACTTGAAACTTCCGCTGACCCAGTTAGCCAAAGCCTAAGGCACGGCTGGAATTCTCTTGGGATATGCCAACATAGAGATTTCAGGAATTCTCTGTGCAAAAAAGGCAGATCAAACCCCAGACGACGAGGGCATGCGCCGGCCGGGGCACCCGGCCCCCAGCCCCGCGGGTCAAAATCCGGCTAAACAAACACCCGACTCGCCGGTGACATCTCTCCCACTTTCCACGTAGTATCGCATTCTCCCGGAAAGTATTTAGCACGGAAAAAGTCACCGAGAGACGCTTAATCCCGTTAGAGAAAAGCCGATCCCCGGCCCAAGGCCGGCTGTTCCCACCGCCCAGGTGCGCAGCGGGCGCGGGGCCAGCCCGGGAGAGCCTCCAAGGAGTCGGGGGGCGGCCCAGCCCCCGCTTCAGCTCCCGCGGACAAAGGCGGCAAAGCGCTCTCCGGAAGCGGGAGCAAGGGCGGGATGAAACCCAAAGCACACAAAAGAGCGAGAGGGAGAAGCCGCGCAGCCCATATACGCAGCGCGACCCCTGGGGCAGGAAGCGGACGCAGTGGCGGTGAGGGGCAAGGGGTGCCAAGGGGGTACCGCACCTGCCCGGGCAGAGGGGAGCGGCGGGCGGTGCGGAGTCGGGGCGGGGCTACCCCGCGGTGATACTCGCCTGCTCGCGGAGGGCGTCCGGCAGCGGGAGCAGAGGTCCCAGAGGCGGCCCGACGCCTTACCCTGTCCTGCGCCCTGCCCCACCGCCCTGGAGCGGGCAGCGACGGAGAAACCGACTCTGAGTGTGGGTCCGAGTCCGCTGCGGCCGCTCCCCCCGAGTCAGACGATTTCCTGCGGCGCGCGGGCGGGGGCGGCGTGACCACGCCGGGGCGGACTCTCGCCGCAGGTGCCGGCCTCGCCCCCAGTTGGGGAGGAGAGAGGAGGGACGAGGAGACCAGGGGACGGCAGGAGGGGGGCGGTGGCAGCCGGACAGGGCGGGCAGCGCGCCCCGTCCTTAGCCGTAGCCCCACCTGCGGCCACCACCCCCCAGTCCGGGGGTGCCTTGGCGCGGCTACCCGCGACCCACGCTCGCACACCAACACCGCAGCAGGGGAACAGGAAATACCGGTCGCAGCCCGGTGCTCCGAGCCGCTGAGTCACCGCGGCGTGGCCGCCCCGCCCCCCGGCTTTTCTCTGTCTGTCACGTCTCCAGGGAGGAGACCCCGGGTGTGTCCCCCGGGTCTGGTCCCCGACTCTGCCCGAGGCGCTCGCAGGACGTGCCCGGGGCGCAGAGCCGACCTACGGGCCCCTCTGCCGCTGTCGCTGGCAGGGTGCACCGTCACCCAGCCCAGCGCCAGGGTGTGTTTTCCGTTTACATCAGTGTTTTCTTTGGAACTTGGGATCATTGCCCATCTGAACATTTCTAGCGGGAACTCTGAGACAGCCTTTAACACACAGTGCAGTATTCCACATACGTCTCTCAATCTGCTTTTGCCTGCCCTTTATCAGAGAAGAGCTGCAGCCACTTTACTGGTGTATTCGGAGAGCTGTGTATTCACACCACCACTCTCGGCTAAAACACCCAAGATTACCAGAAGGCAGAGGAACTCCATTTGCAGGCTGGAACACTTCACATCACTCCCGAAGTTCTACTAATATGTTCCTGAATCTGTAAAATATCAAAAGGGAACTGCACTTCAGGCTGGCATTCCACAGGTATCAGCTTTCCGGCATCACTGCTGTCCTGCAGCCGAGATGAGAAAAGCAAGGCCAAACAGCCCTGGCAGGATTCTTTGGAATCGTGTTTCTTCTGCGCTGTAAAGCACTAAATGTCACCAGGAATTCCTTATCTGCTCTCTTATCTGGTGGACAATGAAAGTCCTTCCAAGCCCCTCTAAAATTCAATAGCACAGTCTCCCCTGCATCAAGCCTGTGAAACAAAATCTACTTACAAGTTTGTCGTTAGTTGCCAGTGAGAAAGGGCAGATGGTTTTTCAATAGATGCTAAATATTCTGGATTCCCACTGCATTTCTAATTCAGATAAATTTCTTTCTCAATAGGCACAGTTAATGTAGTCTGCCTCATACAGGAAAAAGGCAAACGTAAGTATTCTTCATGAAGGTGTTGGACTTTGGACAGGAGGCACTGAGCAAGCCTGTTTTATTGACAGCAAATATGAAACTGCATTCAGACATTGTATGGAAAAAGCCTACTTGTAGCTATAGTTAATAATTAACATGCATGTGTATACAGTAGACTTCAAATGAGTATTCCTGTCTAAAAGCCCCAAACAGCGAAAATCATTTGGAAGTGCCAGGGGGAAGACTAATCTAGGGCTAATTCATTAACTTAATGTTTTCAGTCAACTGCAGAACAGGCTCAGTGATCACTATGTAACACAGTATTGCACTCAGGCAGAATCAAGGCGCAAGGAGTGGAAATTTACTCTTACTTTCAAGTATGTGTCAAATCACTTGGTTTACACTGTGCTGGGTGTCTTGTTTCCTTAATAAATGTTTAAAAACTTCATGTTAGTTTTCTGTATGTTTTCTTTTTTCTGAAGCTACTTTTGTAACAGTGGCCTTAGGATGCTTGGTTAATGGTTCTAAAATGCTGTTAAGAGAAGTAAGACTATTGACACATTTAGTGTATTAGTGATTTTTCAGAACTAGCTAGCAGAAGAGCCTGTATCTGGAAAGTAATAATGCTTACAAAATTACTTATTTTGTTACTGATCACCTACCATAATTATCATGACACAAACAATTTTTAAATCAATTCAGCATACTAGAGAGGGCAGCACCATAAAAAGGCTTGTTTTAAACATCTGTTGTTTATCTAAACTTGTCTGTCTTTCCTTAATCTGAACTCAAAAAAATATTTGTAATTAATATGTAAGACCCATAACACAATGGTTTTTATTGATATTATCTGTTCATAGTCTCTATGAAAAGATTTTCCTTCAGCTACTTCTTTTGGGAGAGGTGAGGCAAGAAAATATTGACATGATGTCAGGTGGGGAACTATACAACAATCTTCTTATTCCAGTAAGTTACAGAAGTAAAAATTAGTATGGAAGCATTATTTGTCTTGGGGCAATAGGCATGGTCTGACATTAGGATCAGAGCTCATTCTGTGATTGTTCATCACAAGTGTGACGGCTCATGGGAGTCCTTGCCCTTGCTTACAATTTGATGCAAGTATTAATGCAAAAAAAAAAAGAGTCATGTCCTCTGATTCATTTTGTACACTGAGATGAAATTCATTCTAACTTATTATTTATCTTCAGTTAAGATTAAGTGCATTTGTTACTCAGATACCTAAAATCAGAAAATTGTTTGCATAAATAACAGTAGAATGATGACTGAAGGACAAGGCATGTCAACTGTGAAGCCTGAAATGCTCCTATAAAATCCACCCTGACTGGCCAAATTTGCACAGAGTTTTTATAGTAAGTGCTTTAAGAAACAGAAAGAATTCAAAACAATACTCATGTCTGTGGTCTCTTGTCTTATTATCACATCCTCAAGTCACACCTTTACATAATGAATTAAGGATTCTATACGCAACTTTGAGAAAAACATTTGAGAAACACACAAGATGCAAGTGAATGGAGAATAAACCTCCAAATACAAACCAAATACATATTACAGATCATGTTGCATGCAAATGACTTAAGAAAGTAATTTTTGGAAAAGTCAACTGGAAAAAAAAATTACATGAGCTAATTACATATGATCAGGGAAAGGAACAACCAGGAAGAAGTATCCGCAGTTCAAGTGTTAAGTCAGTAACATCTACACAAATGTGTAGACCTACCCAAATGTGTAACATTTGTATACATCTATGCAAATGTGTAACATCTACCAAATGTTTAAACGGCTATCTGAACTACTAGGTTTAGCTAAAAACTATAAAGTAAATAAATAGAATCCACATACATTCATATGCTGTAAATTACGTTGTTTTCTAAATTAAAAACAGCAGAAACACCTTCTACTTTTACCTTTCCTTTGGTTGGTTGTTTTTTTTTAAAGCATCTTTTTTCCATTCATGAGAGTTGGGTGTCATCATATTTCTCTCATCCAGCAGAACTGAAATTGATTTTGACTGAAAAACATGCAAGCAACATGCACAATTAGCCAATAGCTGCTTCCACTGAAATCATACTCTATTTAGTGGTGGGTAACGATGTTTATACTCTAAATGCAAATACTGGTCAAAAGTACTTTATTGCCATTGTTTTTCAATGACAAAAACCAATCATACCTGTCACGCTACTCACAGAATCATGCCAAACTAACCACATCATCAGAGGAATCAAGAAGACAAACAGTTTGCACTGAGCATCTTTTCATACAATTTACAAGAGTATGGTGCAATTGTTTCCTCATGTATTAGTCAACAACTTTGTCCTTCCATTTTTATAGGCAATTAAAACCTGTTAAGTGGTAATAATACACCAATGCAAATGTCGATGTGTTCTTGCAGTTTATGATTTCTTTTAAATGTTTTTGTTTTAAGATCTGGAATATATGATTTATTTCCTTCACATTTTTAACAGCCTGACAGAAGACAGCTTCATCAGCCTAAGTACCATCCTTGGTTCTAAGAAGCTTCAGCACAGTGCCAAGGGGAGCCTTGTTTTATTATGGTGATAAATACATAATTAAAGACCACATACTTAAGAAATGTAAAGACAAAATTGGTGCAAATTTTTGCTACCATGATACTTATTTTGATCAACTCAAAAAAGTCAGTGTGTATTTTTACTTTTCAAAGAACACAAAGGTAGAGAAACAGAAATGCACAGTAATAGAATGAAACATCTGCAGATATATTGCTACCCAGCTTAAATATCACAAGTAACATTTCCAGTCCAGTATGATGCCTATGGCCACACAGACCTCTTAAATAATTTAAAGTTTAGCTCAAAAAAAATCATAATGTGGAACAAACCAGAATTTAGATTTTGATGAAAATGGCAAGTTCTGCAATACTAGACAAAAAACTGCCACCACATGCCTTATGACATGTTCAATTTGACTGTGATGCGTTATTTGAAATAGCCACAAATTTTAATGCAATGCATTCACAGTACCACAACTTATGTCAATGCAACTAACAGGCATTTCTTGGTTTTGGTGAATGTCTCACCAAAAGTTGTTCAGTGTTTGTATGCTGGTCAGAAGTCACCAGGTGGGTTAGTTTTTATACCCAAACACAACTACAGTAAAAATTCATGACTTCTGCAGAAAGCAAGCAAGACTTGAAGTGACAAGGAAGGGTGACCTCAACCATGTGTACTACATGGACAGAGATTCAAACAGTGACAAAGAAACACCAAAACTGAGCACTAGAGAAAAAATATATTATTTTCATTTTTGTTGCACAACATATTGATGTCAAGAAAAACAACAGAATTAAGCTCAGGTACTTCAAAAGCCAAGAAACGGCTTGGCTTGAGGTTAAAGTCTTTTAACTTCCATGAGGTAGAATATCATCAAGTATCTTCTTTCCCCGAATATATTAAGGAGGACAAATCCAATTTAGTTTTTAATGCTGTTGAAAATTCTTTTGATAGTAGTTCATGAAGGGACACTCTATCATGAGAATACACCCAGTTCCGTCCAGTCCAGTCATAGCGCTTGGGCCCACTAGAAAAAAACCAAAAATATCACAGAACGTGTAAGTACAGATTATTAAAGGAGACTTGCTGAAAGCCTGTATTTATAATATATGCCAGAGAGAGCTCAGCAAAAAGGAACATGGGGAATGACTGTTGGACAGCCTGGAGAAGTGGAGCAGAGAAGGCCAGGTATGTCAGGAACTACTGAGCCATCCAACAAATGTATCTGAAAAGTGACAAGACACATCAGTCACTCCCAGTAAAAGAGCACTCCAAGCTCTTTCCCTTCTTGCTTTTGGAACTGATTTCCACACAATTTCTTCTTTTACGCCCTTCTTCCCTCATCTCTGTAATTTTACTGCACACAAGTATCACAAGGGTATTTATAATGCTGAATCAATGCCACTGATTAGTTCCTGCAGCAGTTACATGCAGGTAATCTAAGCACAGCAGAACACAGATAGCCATTTTCGCCTTCTTTTTATGTTCAACAAAACAATTTACCAGCTGAAAGCAAAAATATTGGCATGTGGGAGACTTGTACCTAAAATGCTGTTTTCCTGAGCTATCATATTGTTGCTGGCTTCATTTTTTCAGGAGCACACTAAGTAGTAAGAAACGTGAAAACCTGGGTTCCATTCCAGACCGTTCTATCCATGCAATTCTTCATGTGTGAAACAGAATGACTGGAAGATATTTATTACTGTTAACATCAATTAAACTAAGAAAATAGAAAGGAATGATATGTGCATCTGGGATAAAGAGATAAACCCTTGATCTTGCAAGGATAACACGCCCTGAAACTCAGACAATCAACTCACAAGGTCTGCTAGAAAACAGACTATCCTATATATACACAAGACCAACCTGCAGAGGTTCTCTACAAACATAAATCTGAACCTTAATATCCTCAATTACTCACAATAGTCAAATGAAGAACTTTCCAACCACTAATTAAAATATGAGAAGTCACAAATGCAACCACAAATAAAAATTACTTTCACCGAAATCTCCTTGAATGTATCCGAAGTGGTAACTATTTGGAAGCAAGATTATGTTCTCCAGCTACTTTATTATGCATTTCTCATTTCTTTGCCTTTGTGGTGCAAGTGTTTGTTTATACTGTTCTGCACCTAGAAAATGATGGAATGGGATTAAGTCATTTAGGCTAAGACAGACCATTTAATAAATGACAAGGAAATATGTACATTACTTGAGTGTTGTAGGGTAAAACCGAAAAAAACCACGGTCTTTGTTCCTCCTGCCGCACAGGGCCAGCGGCCAGGCGGGGGCTGGACGACCCTTTCCCCCCGCCCACGTGAACCGGGGGCTGCCCAGCACTGGCGCTCGCTGCCAACTCCTCCGCGCCCTCCAGCCCCAGCAGTGAGAGCTGGTCCAGGGCGAACCTCAGCGCGGCGGCTTTGCCCTGCGCCGGCAGCAGGGTGGGGGGCAGTCGACCCTTCCCCCCGCCTGCGCGAACCAGGGGCCACCCGGCGCCGGCCGCCGGCTCCTCTGCGCCCTC
>VYZS01001909.1:16553-35940 GCA_013400695.1 Neodrepanis coruscans | reverse complement strand
TTTTCTTTTGTTTTTTTACCTAGGGAGACTAGGAAGCAGAGTTTGCCTCTAAAGCACTCCACAAAATCAAATATTAACTTCCTGGAAAAAACCTATCAAGCTCATCCTGTCAAGCTCTGAAATGCCAGAGAACAACTTCCTATCTCACAAATGGTGTGACAAAGGCAGAGCATTAAGCAGATACCTTCTATTACCACCTTTGTCATTTGGAAACTATTGGCTACTTTTGCTCATACTTTGACTTGGTAGCTAGATTGTATTCTTTTTGGTTTAATTTATAGGAGGAGTTTATGGAATGATCAAGCTAGTTAGAGAAGCCAAGTAAAAAGTTTCATGTTACCTGGAAGTTTGCACCATGAGTTTTTAAATTGATAGTCTTCAAGCACACCACAGTAAGTTAGGTGAGACAAAAAGAAGGTATTAAGTCGGTTGGAAAAGTGAGTGAACACATTGCTTTTGGTCTACTGTAATGTATCTGACCAAAGACACTGTTCATCAGGATCGCAGAGCTCCACTGCAGAAGTTATTGACATCATAAATATGAAAAAACCAACACTAAAATAGTATCATTCTTACTGGTTCCATGTTGATCAGAAATCCCTTCCGGAAAGATCTGGGCTCTGTTATTTATTTCCGTGCTAGTCAATAGTCAGAGAAAGGACTTATATTTTTCCAGAGGCAATTCTCTTAGGAAAAAAGATAAATACTGCTGGATGACCTCTATAAAGTTAAGCCATGCCATGAAAAGATTATGTGGCCCTAATTTAAAGGAACGGAATGGAAAAAATCTTGTTAATAGCCATGGGAAAATTTGACAATGGCTAAAGAGAGATTTTATGTTGAACTTAATCTACTCAAGATCAAAACATTGTTTTTATCAGGGATCATGCAGTCTAAATTAATGGTGGTTCTACAGAATTTTTATTTTGTTACTTAGTGATCTTTAGTGTCTTGCCATCTTTTACCATCTTCTCTAGGGATTTGAAAAATCCTACTCAGATTATGGCAATCATCCCCACTCCTTTCTTTTGGTAGTGATGTTTTCCTTGAATCATTTCACTGGAAAACCAAGCAGCAGCATCTGTCTTTATATGAAAGACACCTCATACATACTGTGGACTTCCCTTAAAAATAATTTCCAGTCTCAGATTCACATGAGATATCCTTGCTGCTGGAAGATAAATCACACTTTTGTTCTTTGAATCAGTGTAATCTCCAGCTTGATTCCTCCTATTGATAAAAATTAAATTGCTCCTTGCGTTGCTAAGGTTATATTCCATGCTAGCTCTTCCTCTTTCTCACTATAGACATTTCAATTATTCATTTTGTTTCCAACCATCTCTAATTTCCAATCACAGACCAGATGCCCTAGTCTCATCGTGCCCTTTTTTCTTTCTTTTCTCAGGGTTCTGAGGGTACCAGTAAACCTAAAGAAGCCCCGATCAGACTCACTGTGGCCACTCACTGGCTGTGGCCCCATTCCCCAATTTCAGCCCAGACTGAGGCTATCAGTCCCTGCCCTAGAGACTCCATAGATGTGCTGGTCTCCACCCCTGTCTCTGTCTGCCTCCTGAACTGGCCTTTTGCTCTGCACTGTGGATATCTTGTGGCCAATTTCAATGTATGTTCTACTTTGTCTTCAGCCCTGCCTTTCCCTCCCTTACCATGTTCCTGAACTGGCTCCCTGGGCAGATTCTGACTAAATTTAGCAAATATAATTGAAAGCAGTGACCAGAACCAATGGAAGATGAAATATCATGTTTTCAGCAACAGCTATGGAGATGTCACTTTCACTGGGTTTTTTTTTGTTTGTTTGTTTTTTGGTTTTTTTTGTGTGTGTGTGTGTGTTTATAAGAACACTTATGTCTTCATTATGATCTTTTTCCTTTTTTGGTGATATTAGTTGTTCTTGAACCACTAGTTTTGTACCTTAAAGAGTGGCAAACCTTCCCGTGTCTCAGAGGGGTGATTCTTCCAGTACGCAAATTTAAAAAATCTCAGAATATTCCATATTTGTTAGTCTGTTTATTATTAGGGGCCAGCAAAAGTCACTTGGCCTGAATGCCAATACACTTGAGATATCCCTAGCTTTGTTATTATATAGCTCCCATTTAGATTTCATTGATTTTGGCAAATGGGTTCATTATCTATTTGGATAAGACAGACCAAAGCGTAGGCTGTCCGTCAGATGTTAAATACTTTTTATTTGACCCTTGCTGTGACTTGTCAACTAATTAGTTATAATTAAGATTTTTTCTTAAGGGTAGTTTACAGCCTTGTTTTCACACATTTTCTTCACCATTTATTTGCTCCCTAAAGAATTATAAAATGTTTTTTATTGTTGTTTAAAAAAAAAACCCTTTTGTTGTCTGTATTTTCATGAATTTATCATCTTAGTTTAGAATGAATGTTGAGCTGAGGAGGAAACAGATATAACTTAATAAGTTTTCCATTACACAAATGATTAAAAGATGTTTTTCATTGTGTAGTATATACTCCTATAAAAAAAAAAGGCAAAAAGACTACCAAAACTTAAAATTCAAAGAAAAGAAAGGAAAAAATACTGTAGAAGAGGGTTATAGAACTAACTGAATTAATTACTACATTAAGAAAGCTTTTAGAAGGAAAGATTAGATAAAAAACAAGCAACCTCCTGTAGTTTTAGATAGGCTACATAAACTTGGAGTGATATAGGAACTTAAAACTGTCTTTAGTGATACAAGTGAAAAAGAATTAAAGGAAAGAACACTCATCTTTGTATGGTAAGAATAAGGTACAAATTAAATATTTGAGAAATAAAATTAGATCTTTTTGCCTTGATATTAAATAAAGTTAGTAATTCTGCAAGGGGAAGGTATGGGGTGTTATCAAAATGGAAACAAAACACTGCTGTGCTCAGCTTGGGAACCACAATGAATTGGTGCTCTAGAACTATAAAAGATTCATGCATGATACTGAAGATGAATAAGAGCAGTTATAAGTCAAACTGAAAGCTAAGTAAGCATAGTTCCTGTAGTTCTGAAATAGAATTTTAGATACATCAGTTTATCTGGTGATTATGCTGATCTTTAAATGTTTTTTTTTAAAGAATTATTACTATGAACATTAACAGAAGGTCAGAGACATTCAAACTGTGATTTACTAAAATTCAAATTAGCCTGTTATTTTTTTTGATTTTTGATTTTTAAAAAAATAATATCGTTTATAAAGATGAAAATGGAGATTTGATAGCTACAAGACACACTGGTACAGTGATTAAAGCACAGAATCTTGTGAAATTACTCCTAAACTAGTAAAGATTATCCTTAGTACCAGTGAAAGGTAGTTGGAGCAAGTATCTAGCCAGCTTTGGATAAACCACCTAGAAGATGTATTTTTTATGAAGGTGCCATACTTCATCTGGCTCATTAGCATAGTACCATGGTTGTATGGTTCACAAAACAGAGATGTTTCACTCTGAACTGCTAAAGAACTGTTGGAGCAGCACATTAATCAGTCTTTCAAGCATCTCTCCTTTGCTGTAATCAACAAGTGTTTAAATACTGTTTCTCAGTATAGTTTTATTTTTTCTTTTCCTTATTAAAAGTAAAGAGGCTCCCCCCCCACACACACACCCCTGGAGAGAGGTCTGCATCGAGACCTAGATCTTCAGAATGTCATCATATATGGAAAAGAGTTTGAGAATATAAGTTCAAGATCTGATTTTTTTTTTTTTTTGGTGCTACTTAAATATTTGAAGGTTTCAGATTACTTCTTTATAGTTTGTCTCTCAGGTGATGTAGTGCAAAAACCCCTCCTTTTTTTTTAAAACTAAGTGAAAATAGAAAAATAACTTTACATTTCTCCCTTATCTGTTAACTTGGACACTAGCAGGACCATGGAAAAACTGACATAAACTGGAATGAGTGCATTATAGTGTCCTAAAATGATCATCTCGATAAACTAAACTTTAACCAAGGTAGAAATGTCTCAATTCCAATAATACAATTTACATATTTTTAATGTTAGGCATAATGTAACTGATTAGGTTATTGCACACTGCAAAAGACACTGGATTCAGTGGCCTGAAATGACTTGACAGTTTCCTGAGATTTGAAGTCTGGGATTGTTGTCTAGATCCTCTTCTTTATTAATCCAAAATCTGTACGTTAATTGCCCTATGTCTGACCTCTGCTAGCCAAGTAAAGTCTTATAAGAATCAGTCCATATGATGTTGCATTTCAATTTAAGGGCATAGAAAAATCACTGAACATTCTTCCCTGCTGCCAACAATCAAGTTATTGAGGCTCTTCAATACATATAATGGCAGAAAATTATGTCACAAGGATAATTACAGTATTTTGCTGTAACTACAGGAAACAATCATATGAAAGACAATAAGTAATGATTTTCTAGGGTAAATAGTACCTTTTAGTTATCCTCTGTTACTTCCCTGCAGGGGAAATTACTGAATGTATAAGCTATGCCTTGCTCTCTGATGCAGCCTGCACAAGAATTAGTGTATTGGTGGGACCTTGCATCACAGCATAGGACTTTTTGTAAAGTAGCTTTCAATTCAGTAGTTCACAGTTCTCAATGGATTCATATGGGATATGGATCTTAATTTCATTGTGGCTTTCTGTCAGAAATTAAGCAGAGATCACATAACCATGTTTTGCCACAAAGTTCAGGGAACCTTTTTTGTTTATAGAAAAATTTAATTATATAAGTGATTCACAGACAAATAAAGAGGTCACAATTTCATCATATGTTGTTGTTGTTGTACATTGCAAGGAGGAAAGTTCTGCTCAGTATGATTGTATCATCTAACTTAAACAATCAAGAATAATTCCTCAGCCTGGAGTCTGTCATTCCTTATACAGCTGAAGTTTAAAATCCTGGTTTTAAGATCTTCCCCTCATAACATTTTTAGTCTTAGTCTTGTCATCTTCACATTGGTTTGAATGATTTGATTTTGAAAGTTAGTTAACTGGGGTATAAAGGAAGAAGGGATGTTACAATGGCATTTTTGGTACCACTGCTTTCCACCAGACAGTGTCTAATAGGCATCGCAAATTATTTAGATATGCCAGAAACAAGCAGAGGTTTGCAAGCATCAACTTAAATCTTGAGTGGTTGTGTAAACTTCTTTTGTTTTGAAAGTCCTATGCACATCTCCTGTACCAAAATAAAAAATACTCTACCAAGTGTCTTAGTGCAACATTTCCTTAGTGCACACACCACCAAGGGTAGGTAGTCCTTCAGTGGGAGTGGCTTCGTCAAGTTTTCTGTTCATAGCTCCACTGACTCACTGACCCTTCTTTCAGAATTCACATCTGCTGCTACAACATTTTTTTCTTTTTAGCTTTAAAATATTTCCTGTCTGTTTTAATATGGTGGTGGAGGTGAAGCCAGCACTATCTGGGGTTTTGTTTGTTTGTTAGTGTCCCCCACTCCCCAACACTTTTTTTTTTCATCTGGTTATCTAAGAGAAAACCTGCATCAGATTGTCTCTATTTGCTTAGAGCAGTTACATAAAATAGTAATAGGTATGGTAACAGACACCAGAGAAATACAAAGCATCTGCTGTACCTTTACTTCAGTTGAGTTGTGTTTATGTGTGAGAATAGCAACCAATATGTTTTACACTGTGAATGTTTACACAATGAAGAAAACCAATACTTTGATTGTAAAGGCTGTAACTTTAAAAATATACAGATATACATATCCAGTGCTAGTATTGATAAAACATTACACACATAAAATTCATGGTAATTGTGTTAGTATTAACTATTCAGGTTATATTAATCATAATTATTTAGATACTTAGATTAATTCATTCTCCTTGCACGTACTAGTTATTCACAACTTGCACGTTGTAGTTATTTGATGGCATTTGCAGTATTACTACTTTGCTAAACAGAAGAAATATCTTCACAAAAACAAAAACACACAGCACACCTATCCTGAAATAAAATGTAACATTTCATCTTACCCCATGAAACATCCCTCCTTTTATTCTATAGTGTATGTATACTATATATTCTAGATGAGTCAATCCAGACTTTGGCTTTCTGTGTCTAAGGTAGAGCTTATAACAGCATTTTCTAACCTCTGTTCATTGTTTATGGATTTCTCTAGACAAGACAGGAATGGCTATGTGAGATGAGCTCTGGCAGTTCATGGCATCAGCATCTGAGTATAGAAGTGAGTTGTGTATTACAGGATTTAATACAGCAGGAACCACTTAAATCAATGGAAGAAAAGTCTTGCAAGAAGCAGTGCACATGCAGCAGTGACCTGATCTGAGCTGCCTTTGATGTCCAGGAATGCCCTGCAGCACATGAACTTTCATGTCCCAAGTGATCATCAGAAATCATGTACTAAATGAACTCACTGGACATTTTGTGCACGTTTGCAGACATTTTACAGACATTTTACTGGGATGGTTCATAGACTAGAGGAATGATACCTGTGTATTTTCTCAAGGGATGGGAAGGTGGGTGGTGGTTAACGAGGATGTGTTGGACCTGAGCATGACACAGATGATATGGAATAGGGTGTGGAGAATGTGCTTGTTTTTTGGCGGGTAGAGATAATTTTCTCCAGAGTAGCTGTGAGGGATATTTGGATTTGTGTTGAAATGTGCGATGCATATATGTTTGAAGTAAAATACATGTATCTTTGTGGGGTTTTTTTTGTGAGCTGAAGTATCTTTAACATGAACTTATATTTCTGTTTTCTGTAGGCTAAAGGCCATGAATTACTGAAAGTGAGAATACAAAGAAGCAACTACTTTAGGTTATGCCTCAGAAAAGACTGTGGTATATGCTGATGTCCCTGGGCCAGCTTTAAATTGTTCCCTGTAAAGGCTAATTCACACTAAATAAGGGAAAATTTCTGGGCTGATATTGCTAGAAACTTAATTTTCAGTCTTGAAGGATATCAGGGACTATATAGTCCGTGCATGAAATTGAACTTTCAATTTCATTAGAAATATGCCATTTGTTTTAGATTAACTTGAATTTTCTGGGCATACTAAACTTGAATATATTTCTGTAACATATAATTCTACTTCGTGGCACTGTAGTGGAAGTAACCTAATTACATTAGTACTGCAATAACACACATACTATTTCTGGCATCTGTTCTTGCCTAGATATTTCTACAAAGCATTGTATTGGATATTAAAGCAGTCTACTGCAAAAAAAGATATGACAGCTTCTTAAAGAATGCTTGCTGTCATTCTAGTCCTGGATTTTTGAATTTATAGAAAGGTGAAGTGGGAGAGAGAAGAGAAAGCACATAGATTAAAATACCTTATTAGACATTTGTATCACAGTTTTGGAGTGTCCTAATGAAACTGAACTATGGATTTAAAAATAAGAGATTAAAAATATGACAAATTTCCATTAACTAAATTTTCTAAAGCAATTGTATGTGAGTACTGTGACCTCTACAATGCCTTTGTATGACTAAGGTACTTCAGTCAAGTGTAAAAACATGTTTAAATCCACTGCAATGATACAGTTAAATGAATGAACCCTCATTCGTTTAACAAGATTTTTTAAAATCTACAGTAAAATGTATATTTCAAGAAACTGCAAGTATAACTATAGTGGAAATATATGGGAAAAACCCATTAAATTCTGGTGATATACTTGAATTTCAGTTTTCCTCAAAGAAAATTCTCCGGATATGATAGCTTTCCAGGAAACATAGATATATTTGGTGTCAAAATGAGAGGAATTCAGATTTAAATTATACAGTAACATCAATCATCTAAATGTGGCCACCTACCTGTAAAAATGGAGTCCATGTGACAAGAAGCAGAACTGGTAAAGATCAAGTCATTGCAGTCTCACAGACGAGTAGTACCTTGTTGTGGGTTGAAAACAAAGGTTCTGGGAGCTGAACCGTTTTTTCCCTTCCCCCCGCCAATGTCTTTCCCCTCCCTTTTTAAGACAGGAAAAGGGCTCTTTTTGGGCTTTTTGGAGGTTTTTTGAAGGTTTTTGGGAGCTGGGGGTTGGGGGATTGGGGCTGTGTTAAACTGTCTTTCCTGTGTGTTTGAGGTGGGTTGCCATGGTGACAGCAACGGTTGCCGGCTTGGAGCCACCCTGTCATTGTGTGGGCCCACTGGTCCTCATGGCCAGGGACAGGGATGGTCCCCGCTGCAACCGTGGCTCACACGCGGCTGGGGTGGGGGACCAGCTCCACAGCTGTCAGCGCTGGGCTGGAGGGGGTCACCCTGCCCTGCAGGGTCACCTGCAGCTGCGGCAGGCAGTGGCGGCGGCAGCCCGGCAGCAGCTGGTCCGTGCTTGTGCGGGTGTGGCCCCCCCACAGACTGGCGGGGATGGCCGCTGCAGCCCCACATGGCTTGCCCACAGGCACGGCGCTTCCCCAGCCCATTTTGCAGGCATGGCTCCCTTGCCCCGGGTGCAGTGCTAGTGGTGGCTGGCGGACACGGCCCAGCCCGGTGGCTTTCCCGGTGCAGCGGGTGGGGGTGCCCCATCCCGTCTCTGGTGCCAGCGCTGGCACCGGCAGGCCCTGGCCCGGGCCTGGCTCGGTGCTCTGCGCATACGCGATGGGATCTCCCATGAGTATGGAATAGAAGAGGGCTATCGGTGGCCCTCTCGCAGCCAAGGAGCTGCTGCAGTGAGCAGCCGGGTTGGCACAAGTCAGGGCGGCCTGGTGGCGGTACTGGGACCCCGCGGGATGCCAGGCAAAGCTGCGGGGGACCCGCATTACCCGGGCCAGGGTCGGCCATGTGGTGCTGAGCCGCCATTTTAACTCGTAGTGGAACCTCTCGCTAGGGGCAGTTCCCAGGCGCTGACCGTCCAATCCGAGGGGCAGCTCATGCCTGCGCAAGATTGGTCGCCTATAAAAGGGCAAGAGAGGCGGCCATCTTTTTTTCGGGACCAGCAGAGCTCGGGAGAACATCTCTGCTTGTCTCAGCGCCGAGTTTTTTTCAGTGGCACAGGCAGACTGGCAACTCCAGTGACAGCGGCATGGGCTGAGGACCACTTCTTTCCATCAGCAGTGGTATTCCTTCCTGGGGAAAAGGAGGGTGGGTGGTAGCGGTCTTTTAATTTTTATGGTGTCTTTCAGGAGGCTCCGGAAAGACCCAGCGCTATCCTAATGCTTTCCTGCATCAGCTGCTGGCCCCGAAGAGCTTAATTTGTCTGTCTTTGTGTTTTATTGTCCGTTTTCTGTGTGTGTAAAATAAAACTTGTTATTTGTGTTGTTTTTTTGGTGTGTGTTGCTTCTATTGGATCTCTCTTGCCAGTACCATGTCTCCTAGTGATAAAACCATGACATACCTTTTCAACTAATGGGGGAACAGACTACAGTCTGTCTGGTGAATTCTGGGTTTTTTTGTATGACAATATACATGACATATTGACAACAATTACCAAAATTTCCCAGAGATTACTTTATTAATCTTTATTAATCTGCAGCTCATCAGTGTGAAAGTCTGGGGACCACCAAACTCATTATTTCACTCCCCACTTGCTGTGGGAAAATCTAAATTTTACTTTTGGACTTATATGATTTGACGCCATTGCCAAGTGTATTGTATGTTTTGTATGTTATGGTCTTTTTTTACTACTTCATTGTTGATCTCATTGTTGTTTACCAAATATATGGCTCATAAATTGTAGTTAATTAGCTGCCAAATTCCAACAATAGAAGAAAAACTCATTATCCAATATTTTACCTTTGGTCAAACAAAGATATCACTTCAGTGTTACACCTACTAATAATATTTTAATGCAGGGTTTTTTTCAGTACAGGTACCAATATGTTCCATATGTACCATATGTTTATTATAGTATTAAGACCATGTTTTGGGCTTCACCCAATTTAACAGATATTTATATACAGTTTTAATGAGTACCAAAAGTACATTATGGCTGAGCATGGCAGTTCAATATGAGCCTAATCTGTCATATACAAGCATCCAAATGTTATACTAGGCAGATAATAGCTTCTATAATTTCCACTGAAATGGCATTGTGGAATATAGTAGATCATTTCAGTAGGAGAAGACTTTTATAGATATGCTGGAATTCCTAGTGTTATCAGGAATTAGTATAATACTTTATCCTCTTCAAGTCTTACTGTGGCTTTGTTGCAAACAGACTCCTATTAGTGAAGAAACTGAGGCATTGTCAATTTTCACAATAAACCAGACTTTCTGAATGAAATACTGCTGAAGCAACTTTCTGAACTTAATTGTCACTGTTTTATTGCATTTAACCATAACTGAAATATATCTTATAAAGTCTTACACAACATGATTACAAAAGATGCTGTCCCTAAGAAAGGGCGATAATGACAAAGGAAAGAAGATGGCTCAAATGCAATGTACTCATATTCCTGACTTCAAGTTATTTATAATTAGGGACTGTTCAACATGTAATATGAAATCTAGATTTATCTAGAATTCTTAAACTGCATGAAAGGAAAGTTTGAAACGACATAAGAAATGCATAGAGTATTTTCTTGGGTAAATAGTTTTATTAGAAATTCATACAATGTGCAAACAGCTCAGTAGATTTTAATATATAAGTTTTGAGTTCTTTTTTTGATTAAGGGAACATGAGAAAGAGTGACAGTAAATATGTGATTTGGGATTTATTTTTGATGTTAGATGTCTGTATTATTTTGCTGTAAAATAAAGCTTTTGAATTCAGTTTTCCCTAACTTCACATACAAATAAAAAAACCCAAAAAGATGCTTTATAAATAAGCTGTACACAACAGCAATCTAATTCTGTAACCATTGCCCCCGGAAATACATAGAGACTGACAGATAACTTCCACATGAGAAAGTACATTAATGACATTTGTTGACTAGCCAAAACTTTGTACATTTTATATGATTCTAATGATTCTAATGATGTTTGATTTTTGTTATCTAAACACCTCACTTTATTGTGAAAGAGTTCAGAGCTGAAAGAGAGAAAAAACAGACTGTGCTCCTGCCCTGTGATGTGCATAATTAAAGGTGTTACATTTTTAAAAGCTACTTAAATGATACCACATGGAATTTTTTCCAGTATTAAAGTCAATTTCACATACTCATATGTAACAGATGCAAACTTAGATATAAGTGATATAGAAATAGATATAGCACAGAAGTCACTATTCTTCAAAAAGTAAAAATTTTATGAGAGAATTAATATAATCAGAAAGAGATTACAATGAGGAATAGAATCTGTGTGCTCCAATGTCTGAGTCTGAAGGATGTTATGAAAGTAGAGTAGTTTTTCAGTTTTGTTCATAACATCACTGTTATGCTGACAGAAATTACAGAATTCCTCTTGTGGTCTACATAACAAAAAAAAAAAATCACTTGGAGTGAAAGGGAAATAAATAAAATTATATTCTGTATAGTAATGTTTCCAATGCAAAAAATTAAAAAAAAAAAAAAGTCTGGCTTGAAAAAATGTTCTGATAAGTTCAATTTATGCACCCTGGAAATCGTTATCTTTTGCAGAGATGGGTGTTCAATTTCTTTACAGGTAAGAATATGTTTTAAACTGACTGTTCTTTTTCTGGTGACCGTACTTCAGGAGTAAAACTATGAAAGGCTGTTTTTTTCAGTTTGCTAGCTGAATAGGAAAAATAAAATGGGCAAATTGTTTTCAAAGTGAACAAAAACTATTGGTTTCTTTCAAGATGGAAAGATAGAATGGCGAAGAGGGTTTGCTGCTTGCCTGGTGTTAGTATCTATTAATCTCTTCTGGAAGTATTCAGGTTTACCTACGGAAAGACTACGGTGCATGCACCGTCAGGTATTCCAGCTGGCAACATTGCACCTGGAAATTTAAAGATTATGCAGCCAAGTGGACAGACAGCTGAGTTTAAATATACTTTCTTAACGTTCTAGCTTATTTACCTTATATCTGCATACAAAAGCCATTTAATAAAATCTATGTATTATTTTCACCAAATGGATATCTTTCAGACAGTTAAGGGAAATCAGACTGAGTCTGTAAAAAGCACATTCATTCACTCTCTTATTGCAATAAATGCAATATTTTAATACATTGTATTGTAATAATTACAGTACTATAGTATACATTCCACCCTCCTTCTGAAGAGTATGTAACATTAAAAAAAATAATGTAATTATAAACTACCTCCAGTAACATAATCCTTGTATCCACATTCCCTTACATGCGAAGTGAAACTTCACTTAGATACCTGAACTGAAAATTAAGGTTATCTCTAAGTAACACCACTCAGAAGCATATGAGATATTCAAGTCAGCTTGGCATACTATTTGGAGACATTTGGTTACATTAGTGGGATATTCAGTTTAGGTAGATAGAGTTGATTCTGAAATACTTGGAGTGGTTTAGGGCTACCTCAGGCACTGCGTTGTACTTATAAACTGCATTTGACTTGACTGAGGAACCCATACCACAATGTCAAATCTTTCCTTTAGTGTGGCTTAATTATATTTGACATTAATATTTGTCTAAGAGATCTTTTTAAGAAACTAATAGCCTTCACTTTGGTAGGGTTTTACGAATTAAAACTCATCTACTGGAGAAATTGGTCTTTTTTTAGCAATTCTTTACAAGAAAATAAATAGCAATTTGTGACTGACTGTACTTGTATGAGTCTGATCTCCTTCCTCTATGCATTTTGGCTTTTTTTTTTGGGTATTGTACTGCCTCAGCTTGGTGTTTCAATACATTTACATACCCCAATGAATATATTCTATTATATTTATTTCTGTGTTGAAATTTCAGAACCTGGCAATGGAAACTTTTAGCAGAATAGATATTGTAGAGTAAATCAAGGCTTTGTTATTTTCGTTAATGATAAATCTCGATTCCTTATTTAACCTTGACAAAGAGATAAGGCTATTAAAGCAATTAAATAGTTCTTATTAGCCTAAATACACTTCTCCCTGGTCAGTGGAGTTGTAGATAGGAAGTCTGAGAGAGAATTAAATGTTTTTTAATTATGGTTAAAGATTTTCCAAATTCCAATATATTTTCTAATAAATACTTGTATATCTTCAGAAATACTGTTCAAGAAAATCATATGATTCTATTTTAATATCCATGACTAATATCTGATAGGGCACCTTATTCGTATAGTCCTTTGTACTGACAAGCACCAAATACTTTCCAAAACATAAATCTTCAGTTTAAGATAAGACTTAGACAATATTCACTGTCCATTCCATCCACTGTCCATTCGATTGTGAACTTTATGAGTCTTACCAGTCCAGTTTAGGTACTCACAAAGTTACAATCAATTACCTATAGAAATGAAAGTGAAAATTATAAAGGAAAGGAAGTAAAAAAAACCCCAAAAAAAAAAAAAAAACCCAAACCCTGGTGAAGTGCAGATCAATCTAATTCAGACAGAAATGAACCTTATCAGTTGGGCAATGTACAAACAACAACCAACAAGTCTTTAGTGAAAGGCTTCTATCCCCAAAACAAATTTTGTCTGTTCCAAATGAATTTCAATGTAAATTATAACATGCTAGTGTGAAATGAAAGAGACATCTTTAAGGACATATGTAAATATTCAAGAGCATATAAATTAAGTTATTCTGCCAATAATGTAATAAGGTATTTTTCATTCCATAGCAAAAGTTACAATCATTTCCATTTATTTCAAACTGAAAAATAGTATATGCACCAAGACCTTAATGTGCATTCTATCATCTGCTATTCCTCTGGGTTCTTTTTTATAACTCTCATCATTGTATGGAGTTATCAAAAAGGAATTAAATACCATTTTTCCATGCATGCTTTATAGATTACATGAGCTAAAATCTCATACACAATTGGGTTTACTTACTGAATTGTAGCTGATTGGTGGCACTTAGTACAAGATATTTCACAGTAATTCATAAAGCTTGAAGTAACAAAGATTCAACTTCTTTAGAGAAAGTAAATTTCAGAATTAAAAAAAAATCATGTGGAGATACAGTATTAACAAACTAAAATGGCAGTATCTCGTAAGTCAGATCATCAGTAACATTAATTATGTATCTTAATACTGAAATACACTCTTCATCTCTTATCTGGAGATAACGCAAATTAAGAGTGTATAGTATAGTGTGTATATGCACGTATATGTATGTATAAATATATATAAATATGTAAACATTTATACCAGAGAGTCAAGAAATCAATAAATTTCCAGAAGTAAATATATGGCAATCCAGTTTCATACACGTTTAACACATAGCTCAAAATCTGCTCAGCTTTTCTGGGAACACCCTTTTTACTGTCATTGGCCTCTTTCTATCTTGAAATGAAAATCATAATATTCCCCTTCCGTCCCCCCAGAAGGATGAAATCCTTCTGAAAGAAGGAACGAGCAAGGTTGAACAAATTCTGTTGGAGTGGTTGCAAGCCCACTTTTGACAACTTGGTTTGTCAGTGCCTAAAATCACCTTGCAACCTTTGTCTGGGTGAGAATAGCTGCCCTGTCATGAATAGTTTGATGTGCAGCAGCACTTGGGACTCATGCTGCAGATGGTCTTTGTGAGCTCAGGGCTCCTGACTTGTGCATTAATATGCTGTAGGGAGCAGCACAGGTACTCACAAAGCCTCAACACCTGTGTTTTCAACTGGAGGTGCGTGAAACATGGAAATCTGCACTTCCATTAGAAGTGGGATGTTCAACTGCATGGCTGAATTTTTCAAAATTAGTTTTATGAGGGTGTTGATAAATTTGTAGTTGTTTATTAACATTTTATAACTGTGTAAGATTGTAATTTATATATGTTTTATGGCTGATATTGATCCGGATTGTTTTGATCCTCATTTAAAAAACATGAAGTGAGCAGTTGTTTCCAGAGACTCTATTCCAGCTCTGACTTTCTGGGCACTAAATATGTAAGTGAGCCATAGACTCTCTGTAGTCTGTAAGAGTTATCACTAGCTGATTTTACACAAAATAGTGAGTAATGACAATGCTCTACCCTAAAAGAAAGAGTACATACACCAGCCAAGTAATATATACTTATATACCTAAAAGAAAAACTACTCCGTAAAATGACAGTCTATCTCTGCTTACTCTCAGGGGAATAAATCAATCTCTCTCTATCCCCAGAGCTTTCCCCAAATACTATCCAGACAGAACATTATTATCTAATCTGCATAGTTGCATGAAAAATCAGCTACTAAATCTTGTAATTGCTTCTATATATACAATAATAAATTTCGAGGTTGCCTTGAGCAGGAGTCCAACTGGGACTTTAGAATGTTGTTAATCTCAGTTCAATTAATTGTTAAAAATCAATCCAAAACCAGTGCTAACCCAGTTTTTGGGCATTTTCATAGCAAGCACCTGCAAACTCTTCTTCAGGCAGGATAGTTTTTCATTAGTCAATACAGAGAGTCTGGCTTCTACAGGTTTTGATTAAGAGTAGGTGGCTAAGAGTAGGTTCTCTATATCACTCATTGCAGGCATCTCTTCTCCACTGAGTAGGATAAATGGTGCTTAACATCTAATAGCAGGGATGTATCAAGAAGCAGCCAGACCCAGTCACACCTAAAATAAGCAGACACACATAGGGAAGCAGGGATGACTATATTTTTATTAATCCTCAGGAACATTATTTCTTTTCAAAAGCCTAGACTTTTTTTTTCTAGTACATTGGATAACATATTGTTTTGTCATGTAATTCTAAATATTCTAAAATTAGAATTAAAAATTCTAAATTTATTTCCCCAGAAGGGTAGTATATAAATTAAAGGTCATTATTTTTGGCATTTGTGCGTATTTTTATATAAATGTATTTGAGATAAAAATATGGATATATATGGATATGTAATTAGTGTTATCTCTATAGAAAGTTTAAATTAGAGCAAGTCATGCCATATGAAACTTACAAAAATTGTCCTTTAAAAGGGCTGGGTTTATAGGATCAGTAATTTCCTCCATAAAAGAAAATGAAAAATTTGGTCTTGATTAAGAATTAACAGCAAATAATCTGATTAAGAGATGGTGTGAAACTGCTTTTTCCCAGGAGTGGGAAAGGACTATATTGTGAATAAAAGTCATAGTTCAGTCCCTGAATTCCTTCTTTCTTGCAGGGAAAAGCAGCATGAGGGACTTCATCAACTGCTGCAGAATTACTTCCACTTTTTGTAGATGGTAGACCAAGTTGCAGTAACCTATGCAGTGGATATCGTCTCTCTGTCCACCACCCACTCTCCTACATGGAAAGGAGAGTAGTGAGGTTAGTAAAACTGGCATGCATAGGTGTCTCATAGGGGAAATAGATGTATCTTCTCTTTTGCATTCAAACTCCACTTTTTTTCTCTTGCTTTTCAGGACTTACATGAAGAAAAGTTAATTGTTTTAAGAATATTTGAATCAGTTGGTCAGGAAAGATAGACCTATTTTTCAAAAAGGTTTTCTGTTTTTAAACTGAAATCTTTTTAAATGAACTGAAGTCCTTTCTCACCTCTGAATGCTGAGTTCAACAAGTGGTTTAATGTTGAAAGAGACAATGACTTTGTCTCTAGAGTCTAGTAACCCAGCTGGCGGAAATCTGGGTTAAGTGCTATGTAGTTTCCTCTGGGAGAAGCCTTACAATACTGTGACTGATTCTTTAGTTTTGCAACACAGCATAAACTTTGGAAGTCTCAGAAATAAGCTTAAGAAACAATGAATTTCATGGAATACTAATGATGACATTTGCATGGCTTTTCTTGTTCAGCATAGGCTTTCAGAAAATAAGAAATTTTATCTTTAGTAGTCTGGGTTAATGCAACAAGATATGTCAGACCCACAAGAATATGTACATTGGGTTTGTCGCTTTCTGGCACTTCAGAGCAGATTATTATATCTATCATTTGTGTTCTCCATATTTCTTATCAGATCTTCCGATAATTTCTGCAACTTTTACAGTAAAAAAGTATAGTAAATAACGCGGAGGATTTTTTCTATCTTCTTGGGACATCACGAGACCACCAATTTGATCAAAGTGAAGCCTTTATTCAGAGCATCAGACATATTTTTATACTATCTCAAACTTGTTCACAGCTTCTAATTCTATTACTATTGGCAGACAGTTCTTACACTATTATTATTGGTTAATAAACTTATGAGCACATTTCTACACATTCTAATTGGTTACATCTCTTTACAGCAATACAGGTTTGATTGGTTTNATAACTCTGAAAACTCCCAACAAAAAAGTTATCATTTCTATGTTCTCATTTAAGTTTCTCTTGCAGTCTAGATTAAACCTTCATCAATATGGCAAAACAATTCTGCCCATCCATGGTAAAAGTAATAACTGTAGAGGATGAAGACAATATTGATATCACCAAATCAAAATAACATTTTCTGACTAGAATAAAATTCCATTTTATACAGTATCTTTCTGGAACCAAGTGACACCAAGGGTGTTTTATCAGAGCTTCTTTAGGCTGCAGCTTTTTCTTTTGAAGTAAAATCTATGTTACTACTTAAAAGCATTCTCATTTTTCTTTTAATCTGTTTCTTTGAATTTATATTTAAAATCTGTTTTCATAATAGAAAGAATAAAAGGGAAAAATGACATATCTTTATACAATATCTTTACATATGGGAACAGGGAGCATTGGTTTATACAGCTTAAATTTTATGAGAAATGATTTATTTTCTCAGTGACAGCAAAGCTTTCCTTCATTAGGTAACCACGAAAGAAATTTACTCTTAACAACAGAATTGAATGTGGGGTTGCAATAATTTTTCACGTGATAGATTATGGAAGGCAATTCACAAATACACAAAGGTTAAAGAAGTTCCACAGTAACTTACAGATATACTGGTTTGCATCAGATGATTAGGACAGAATAACCCTATTTTTGCTAATATCAAAATCATTTAATCTCATTTCAACTTCAGAGATCTTCCATATTCCAGCTGAAAACATAGTTTATATCTAGCAAAGATGGTACTCCTTGTATCATGATAAAGGAGGGAGGCTTTTCCTGACCCTACAAAATGAAGGTTTAGAATTAAAACCTTAAAAAGGGGAGATTTTTCTCAATGCATAACATTATATTTCTCTATCAGAGCCTCAGGAAATCAAAACCCTGTTTGATCTAATCAGTCTGCCACAGTTTTGTGCACAGAAAACTTTCACTGGACAGATTCACCGATAAGATGGTGTGTTTGATATCTCGTTTTAGGGGGACTTTCATCAGCAGAGGCAGGGAAATCTTCAGTGGTTTCCCTGAAATATTATTGCACTGACAATGAAGCTATTAGTACCTTTCTATAAAGATTTACTCTAAAACAGTTATGAAATAAAAATTTTGTGGCAATTTGTGGGTTTGTGGGTAATCAGGGAAAAATTCTACAGTTTNTGAAATATTATTGCACTGACAATGAAGCTATTAGTACCTTTCTATAAAGATTTACTCTAAAACAGTTATGAAATAAAAATTTTGTGGCAATTTGTGGGTTTGTGGATAATCAGGGAAAAATTCTACAGTTTCAAACTGCATAAGAAAAGACATAAGCACAAGTTCTAAAGCAAAACAGTCTATTAAGAATATTACAAAGAAAAGTAAAATGTCAGTTCTAAAACAAGAAATTAACACAGATGAATTACAGCTTATCTCACTCTGGTGTCCCTGTGTGAGAGGGAATTGAAGAGAAGTCAACTCGTCAGCTGTTCCTGTGGTTTCGATGGAAAAGCTTTTTCCCTCAAATACCTCTCAGCTTCTAACTCTTTGTATACTATTTTTTTTAGTGTAATTTTTAAATTTAATTTGGGGCTGGTTCACAGTAGTTTATTGTTTCTTGATGTATAGCTGACAGGGTCAAAATGTTATCATAGTTCCATCCTGGTGCCTGTGTTTATTGAGGCATGGTTGAATCCCTTCACCTCCCCCCAGGCTTCAACATGCCAGGTGTTTTATCAGTATTTATGGAAATCTTGTGAGGATCAACATGTCCTCATGCTATTCAGGAAGTACCAGCTGGATTCCTTTCTTCTGTAAATCTTGTTTTATTTTAAATCCTGTTTCTTCAGTATCCCACACCTGGACGGTGATCAAACAACTGCAATTTTCCATAGGCAAATCTATCTCTTAGGAAGATTTTTTGTTTCTGGAATTTGAATAGTAAAAAGAAGAAACCATGTCAAAATATCTAAGTAAGAAAAAGTTAACCAGTTATCCATTGACAGGACTCAGTTTCCTTCAGTCTAGTAGGAGTTAATAAGAAGAACAGATCAAATAGTGTGCTGTGACTGCTTTGTAGTACATATCTGTGGAAAAGAAGGCTTAAAACAGATTCTGCTACTGTGGTAAGGAAGCAATTGAACTAGTACAGGGTTATTACTAGAGTTAAGACAAGGTAGTCTCTACTATAACTATTCTCATGCAGTTTGAAGAGTCCTTCTTAATTTCCACTTC
>VYZS01001907.1:20554-39474 GCA_013400695.1 Neodrepanis coruscans | reverse complement strand
CTTTATGAAAGAATTTTCATTACCATTTTCCAGTGGTAAATTTTCATCCTCTACATTAAGGAATAGATGGATTAACATTTTAAGAAAGAATACATGGACAAATACATTTTCCTAAAATAAGACTTTTTGTTTTAACAATACAGAACATAGTGTTGCTGGGAGAGGAAATTTCTCTGATTCAAAAGCAAATTCTTATTCCAGGATGGGTTCTATGCTCTTAACTTGTACTAGGAGTGTGTGTGTGTGTCCNTAAGCAATGAGAGAGAAATTCACCCGTCCTTCCTCGCACCATGCAGCAGTAATAGAGTTTTGTGGAAGGAATTCTGCAGGAAGGAAATCTTCTCCCTTCCTGTTAACAGTGGTGGACCTCTGGTCACCACTTGGATCCCAGCCAGAGCCAGCAAAGGGAGGATATGACTAGACTCACCCTGTCCTGACAGCCCAGGCACTGTTGCCTCCCACCTCTACTTGGTCGATGTCTCTGGCAGTCCTGACAGACCTGAATCAAAAGGGTCTGTTCTGCACAGAGCTGGGGAAGTGCAGAACTATGTCTGTCTGTTTTGGACTTGGCTCTGCTGACAGGGACTGCCAGTGTATTTTGGAGGCCCTGTTACCAATGGACAGAGTGCTGCTCTGCGGTTCAGGGGGTCTTGGTTGTACTCCCAAACCTGCTACTAAGCCACTGATTTTTGTGCATCTCTGCATCACAGGAGCACTAACTTTTACCTCGTTAATGAAGCATTTTAAGATTTACTGACAAAAGGTTGTACGTAAGAACGAGAACTACAAGCTAGTTTATCACATTGCTGAAGTACTGAAAAGGATCACTTGTTTGTGATTTCCAGAGTCACTTCAGCTTTCCTGATCATTTAGTGTCCTCCTATTTATGCACTAGATAAAACATTAGATCAAGGCAGTGTTGAAGAAAATACTGCATCAATGCTATCTCTTTTTTCTTGTTCAATCTGTACAGCACATCACTACCTTAAATGTTAATAGGCAACTGTCTGGATTTCCTCAGAATTTATAATTATTAAGCTCATAATAGACTTGAAAATTAAAGGCAGGAGAGGTATTTTTATGTTCTTGGTAAAATGTCAAAGCTTCAGAAACTTTTTCAAAATGCTGAGCTCTTTCTGTCTTCTGTGTCAAGGGTTATTACCAGAGTAGGTGCTGAGACAATCTGGACACCTGCAATCTCCAGACAGATTCCATCAAGCTCCTATCTGTTAGAAGCTGCAGTGCTTGCATTTGGATTCGATATCTAACAATAATGCGGTATTTTATAAACATTAGTGGGCCTGATTTTGCACTGGTCAGCAGAGGTAAAAAATAGGTACTTTTGGAAAACAAATAAAAAAGGAATTGGAACTGTCTCAATAAATAGTGCAAATTGTAAATTTCCCAAAGATGCAGTCTTTTGCTCAGGTATAAAAAATAAAGCTCGCAATTACAATATTGAGGAATTGCATGAGCTGCTTCTGCAGCTAAGGCCTAGTATTTGCTTGACAATACCTTTATAGTATTATATATATCATTATGTCCTTTTCATACAGACAATTGCAATTTCTCCTTTCTGTTGAATAAGAAAAAAAATCACCTACTATCTCTATAAATGGAGTAAACAAGAATGTTTTGACTCTTCATATCAGTGATGATCTTAATGCTTCTATTGCTAACACTTTAAAGGAACAAAAGGCATAGGAGAAGTATGGAAATTTGGTAGAAGTCTGGGAACTGTTTTTCACAAGTCTGTTTCACAATCTTTTTTTGGTATGACCTTGATTGAGGAATATACTCCCTCTTTTTTTCTGAGACTAGTTCCCCCAGCCACAAATGTAGGAAACATTGAAGTTCTGAAACATGATTTCAAGCAACACAGTAACTTGTGTCTCTGAAACCCCATTTTGATGAAAAATATCATAGCCCTATTGCTAAACACCTTTTTCTGAGTGTCATTTTTGGCAAGGCAGCTCAGTGAATATTGATGTTTAACATATTCCACATTACCCCAACTGTGGAACTTGGTTTCAAACAATATCGGTTTTCATCCAAAAATACTTTGTAAGTGATGAATATATGTTTTTGAGATGGATGTTAAAAACCAGACTGATATAGCCATGTTTAGGTATTTGAAGAGGTGACCTGATTTTCAGAAGAGTCAGGCACATTTTCTTTGGAAGCCTATGGCTGCTAAGGGCATTTTGTATTTCAAAATCAGTAAGTGCCAATGCACATTCATTTGAAGTAGGGTTTGTTCAAGTGTAATTGTAAAATGTGGTTGAATTACCATCTATAACCTAGCTATTATAGTGTGAGAAGTTGCAGACTACATGAATAAAGGAAACTGCCCATTCCTTCACAATGTGAGCAGTTCATCTTGTCACACAAATCTGATTTAATTTTTATGCTTTTGCTATTGTCTTTGTAATGTGCCTACCCACTCTGTGAAATCTTTTTTTTTTTTGATGTTTTCTTTTTGTAATTTGTGATTCTTTAGTTGTCTGAGTTTGCAGGGGCTTGCAAATCTATCTGGCAAAGATTATTGATTATTGTGCACCTTGCACAGTTTTCACTATTAGGTAAAGTCAGGTTTCAATAAAAAGAAACACTTGTGAAATAAGGGAAAAGGCATGCAACATCTACACAGATCTGCTTCATAGGTAAGTGAAATACATCTAAATTTTTCATCTTCCTCCACTAAAGCAGAGTCTAGTTGGTGCTATGTCTGACCAACAGTTTCTCTCCATTTTGTGAATATTGTGTAAAAAACCATGGGGTTGTGTACTTGCTCTTACCTAGCTCATATCTACCCAACAAAAAATTGGGCTTCTTGCCAGATACTTTTCCTTCTGTTACAGCCTGTGATGCTACAGGCACTTCTGGGTTAAGGATATGGACTAACATGATGTTAAGTCAGATGGCTTTTGAACAGACAGGTCACAGACAGCAAGGACAATTCTGAAGACCAATTGACCATTGTCTTTCAATTTCTGGTGTGGCTGCAAATTTAATCTATTTGTTGCTTTGAATTTGCACAGAAGACAGAATTAAGAGCTGCACCTGAGTCTGGGATAGCTGCGTTGCATCAGTGTCTAAGGAGTTGGAAAGAAAACCTATTATTCACAATAAATTAAATTTCTAATGAAGGCACAGTCTTAAGCAGAAACAATTTAGAATTTATTTTGTGAAGAGATAGGAAACCTCCTTTTATCTTTTGTTTATACATTAACTAGGCCGTATATAGCATGTCATGTGTGATCTGTGATAGATGCTTTTGCTTTATAAAAATACCTTAAAGATCTCAAAACTGTATTTGAGCTTGTACATACAGAAAACCTTAGCTTGCAAATAGAATCTGTCTCAAGAAATTTTCAGCAAAATTTCCATCTGTCAGGCACTGGTATTAAGGCCCCTTAGATGTTCTGGAATTTCCATTTCCATGGGAAGTTTCAGCATTTCTACAATAGCATAAGAATTTTACCTTTTTTACTTCTTTAGACTGGAAATACTAAAATAGGTACCGATCTGGTACTTTTCCATTATAGCATACACCTGCAAGGAGATTTGGAGTTCAGCAGTCTAATACCTATTTTTAATCCGGGCGAATTCATTGTCCTGAAATATATCTGAATCATACAACTCTGATGACAAACCAATAAGCTCTTCCTTGCTAGGCAATCTATGTTGCACAAAAACAGTATTAGTTCAATATTGGTCCAAACATAGATTTCTTCTCTCTGTAATATTTTTGTGGTACAATTTTTCTCAGATATTTTGTTGATTTAGTCAACAACAAGTGGACATCAGTTCTCTGCCCTTACACAAGTGTAGGGTTTTCCTTGTCTAAGTTGTTCTCTAGAAAAAAGGATACAGTAGAGCAATGTACAAATTATACAGACCTAAAAGTTGTGGGTTTTTTCCTTTTCTTTAATGGCTTGCAGCAACTATTATAGACCATATACTGATATACTACTTCAGTAGCAAAAGATCTTTAATAATCCGAAAACTTCACACTGACTTCACAGTGACTATGTGCTAGGAGCAGGCATTGCAGGGAGAAAATGGCTTTCTGGATGAGATGTTATAGTGAATTAATATTTCAAAGCAGCAGCAATATATAGCATGATAAAAAAGAGGCTTTACACTCTCAATAAGAGAGATGGAGAGTATCATCATTAGTCTGAAATGCACATATTAACATGGTGTCCTGTAACTACTGATGTATGGAAACTTTACTTATCAGGTATTGGTAGGAGTCTGATATTTTTAATTTTTCTTTTTTTAAACCTCCACCAGCTTTGCAGGCAATGGTGATATCTTTTCTTGAATTGAATGACAAAGTTGGAAGAACTTACATTGAAATGGAAAAAATATTTTTCTCAACAAGTCTGTTGACAAATTGATTAATTTTTCTTGCAGGTCTCATCAGAGATATGACAGCACTATTACTGTTTTAAACCGTATCAGTGTAAAACCTGTCCTGCCAAATGTGTTGTCAGATTCCAAATATTTGGTATTTGGTTAAAAAGAAATCTGTTAAGTCATTTCCAAGTGAGGGAGCTTTAACAGTGATTTGTCTTACATTTCACATATTTTCAGTCTCTGTGTTACAAAACCCCCACATTGTTCTACAAAAACTGTTAAGAATTGCATGACAAATTGCTGAGGGTTTTGAAATTAGCTGGTGAATAAGCAAAATTTCAAAAGAAGATATTTTGTATTACAGCAAATGCTTTGTAAGTTTATTTGCCAAGTGTAGTTAAGCTGTAACTATTTATGATAAAGCATTATACAAGACTTAACTGCACATTCCTCAGTGTAGTTTGCACAATTCAAAAGTGAGATAGTGGAATTACCTCCTACTGTTCTCAGTTGTAGTTGCATACATTTATTCTATGTCTGCCTTAGATTTTAAGGTTTTAGTGACTACAACCCTCTGCTATTAAGCTGAGATGTTCAAACGGAAACCTAGTCTGTTGAATATGAAAGAAGGCAAGGTTTACAAATGTTATTGTGTGCAAAGTGCTTAATCTGTATGGTGATAATTGTTAATAGATGTGGCATAGGAAATACATAGTAAGTGCTTCATGTATAACTCTAAACAATTTAGTAGAAGTGTAGTAATTAAAACTTTGGGACAAATTTTGTCCTGATTTTTAGCATATAAATAACAACCGATAGGAAGCTATCATGTCTACCCATTTTACAAATATTTCTGCTTGGAAAACAAAGATGAGAGGTTCAGGTGTCTAAAAATATATGTTTAATGCTATTTTAGGTGCTACAGGCCATGAAGAATGCCTACATATAGATGGCATATACCCTAGCAAAAAATGGAGACCTGTGTTCTTTGAAGACTGGTAGTTGAGGGATTCATAGCCTACCCTCAAGTGTAGACAGCTGAGTACAAACTTCTCTGTTTAACAGAGCAGGCATCTTAAAGATGAGCTCCTGAGCCCTAGATCTCTTCAATGAAATATTGCATACATTCATACCAAGTGTTTGGGAAAAAGGTGCAACTTAGTTTCAAAATAGATATATTTGCCTGGTTTTATATTTTCACTTCTAATTCTTTCAATGCCTGATTATTATATTAATTTACAATTTCATCTGAAGGAAGTTGATTTGTTTTTTTTTTTGCATTTTATTTTATTCACCTTTGATTACACCAAAGGGTTCATGTCCCTGGATTGGTCAGAAATCTTCATCCCTAGGAGGCTATCCTTGCAAGAAGCACAGTATACATTTTGTGCCTTGGTTATCCTAGACTTATCAGCCATCTTCTTTAAAATGTAGTTAAGGCAAGATAAGTAATATGGTTTTCCAAAGTCTGTATGTGTAATGGATTGTAACCAAGGTCCCCTGACACCTAGTTTGTGGCTTAACCACAAGACCCTTGTCTTCTATTAAAGAAATGTTAACCTCAGAGAAGTGAAGGAGTCTATAAGCTTTATTATCTTTCAAAGTCTGGCTTAATGAGCTGTGGTGTCTGATTTTTCAGTAAAGTGGAAGGCACCTTGGAGGAACCTAGAAAGTAGTGAGAGACATGAGTTAAACAATGCTTTTCTTTCATTTTGTATTAGCAGGTAGAAATAGTGCTAATTTGAGGGAAAGTATTTCCTCAAGCATTTTTCACATCTCTCTCTCCATCCCATATCCATCTTGCTGACCACTGGGCAATCAATATTCTTACAATAAGTACTAGAAGTCTAGAGTATTGGAATAAAAAAGTCTGTGAAGATAAGGAAAATGTCCTTACAATTGCAGCTGATTGTTATCTGTTGTTAATATCAGAGCCTTCCTTATAGGTACTGAGAGTTACTACTTAAGGTCTAGGGTTTGATGACTGCTCTCTTTAGTCCTTTTAGTTTCACCAACTTGAGCAGAGTTGTTCTATCTCAGAAGCCAGAGCAGTCCATGAGGAGACAGATGTGACTGAGAGTTAGCACAGTTTACTTGCTATTAAGAAAAAGTATTTTAAGATTCTTCATCAAATATAGTGTTACCTAAAATGGGCTTGCCCTCTAGTGTCAGGAAAACTGAAAGATGATCTCATTCTTGTCAGTTTCTCTCAAGAAAGATTCTTTCCTATTTCAAGTGGTGGAGCTGCTGCTTTGCAATCTGTGACTTGCTGGGTCAAACCAAAGCAGGGACTGACACCTCAGACAAGGTCACTCCTCAGTGGCTACCAAGGACCATCTCTCTGGCAGTAAAATTTCAAGAGCTTACTATTTTACTGGACTTGTGTTTACTGCTATTTTCAAAAATCTCTTAAAAAAGTATTTAAGCGAGGAAAAACACCAGAACACGAATTTATTTCTGTTTGTGTGGTTAGAAGCCAGTTGGTATCATATTTAAATTTCTTGTGTAGAAAAAATATTATACTAAAACTGGCAATAAATGAGATGGAGAACTTCTATGCACAGTGAGCATGCTATAAAAACATAGGACTATAATCACATTACAGTGTTTGACTCAACATGCTGTAAACAGACTCCCTGTCTTCAACCCCCCCATCCCCTTCTTTGGAAAAAGCCCAGAAATCCAAAGCTGTTGAATGTGATGAGAGACGGAATCAAACCAGAAAGAGCAGGTCTACTCCAACAAAGATTTTGCAGCATAGAATGAAGAAGAGCTGTGGCAAATTGTACCTCCTGCATTCCACAGCACTGCAGAGCAGGTGGGAATTGCCAAGCAGGAGAAAGCAGGTTCTTTTCTTCATGGGCTGGAGGTAGAGGTGATGATCTCCAGGCCAGGGACTTCAGATGACCCTGAAACCATACAAGAGATCACAGAAAAGATGCAGACTTTGGCTTCTGGATAAGTCTTGCAGCAAGTGATAGAAGAAGAAAGTAGCTAAATAAAAGAAGGTCCTGTTATGGGTTAGGCAGGAAAAGGGGGGAGGGAGTGTCTTTTAAAACTTTTTTATATCTTTTCCTGGGAGAGTGCAGTGAGCAAAATGGCTGGACCCCATGCTGACACCCTGCATCATGGTGGGGTCGGCAGTGGAGTGGGACTGTGGGCGCAGGGCACGGCAGAGCTGTTGTGGAGTTGTGGAGCTGGCCTGGCCCATGCTTGCCACCATGGTGTGGCCAGGATGGGGCCAGGATGGCAGCGCTGGCCCGCCCTCACCACCGTGATTGAGCTGGGGCTGGGAGTGATGCCACTGCACTGGCCCACTGCCCCTGCGGCTCCCTGCCCACTCTGTGTCACCATCGCAGGTGCCACTCTTGCGGCTCTCTGCTCACTCCGTGCTGCTGCCGCAGTGCACATAACGGGGGCAACCCCCGGGTCAGCACCATGGCGTGGGATGGACCCGTGGTGATGGGTGCAGGGCCTGCCTTGGCCACCCCGTACCCGGGTCCCCACAGCGCTGGCGGGAAGGCAGTGGTGGTAGTCCCTTCCTGCAGTGAGTACCGCCCCCAAGTGTTTTGGCTGCAAATGCTGCCATGTTTGCCTTGTAGTGAGGTCTCGGAGAGGGGATGGCACCCAGTGTCATGTGACACCGTGTCGGGCTGCCGACAAATGGAGAAGCGGTGTACACTGGGAGGGGAGCACAAGAAGAAGACGAGAACAGACACCCTATAAAAGGAGCACGAATGGAGGTTGGCTCTCTCTCTCAGCTCCCTCTCAACATGGGCATCAGCGCAGTGTCACCACAGCTTGGGCAGTGCTGGCAGAGGACCATGTAGCTCCACACAACAGTGATAGTTATGTGGTATCTCTTCCCTTTGGGTCCCTCAGGATTTCCTTTCACTCTCTTTTGATTTTCCAGGAGCTCTGGAGTGGGACCCTGCTGCACCACCTCCCCAGCACAGTCCATGTGGCAGCACTCCTTCCTTCCCCTCCACAGCTCAGCAGCCGGCCCAGAGCAGCCAAGAGATTATTTCTTTTGCCTGTTATTATTGTCGGGTCATTGCTTTGTTACTGGTTCATGAGTATAGTGGTTTCCACGTTTTCTATTTCATATATTCAATAAATTACTCTGCTGTTGTCTTCTCTATTAAGTCTCTTGTCTTTTAGTATCACCCTCTAGTGTCCAAACCGGGACAGGTCTTGAGGAAAGGCAATTAGTGAGCTCCTGTTTTCTTCAGCCTTCCAACAGAAAAAATGAGAGAGGAGGTGTAGGAGATCAATTTCAGTGAAGGACGATCTGCACTTTTTGAAATATCATTGCCAATCTCTCTCCACTGGGCCTCGACATTCCAGTTAACACATTTAGCCACTCCTCCTGCCCTTGCTTCAGGGTTCCTCCTGCCTGCTAGGTTGGGCATATGAGGGTTTTTGGAAAGACTATGAGCAGTGGTTAATGGTAAATCCCCAACACTTCAGTTCACATGAAATAACAGGATGGATATTAAATGCATTGGACAGTATATATGTGATTAATAGTATATTTGTCAAAATGGCTGGAAATGTCATTATAGGGTATGAAATTAAAGCTACACACCTATTTGCAAATTTGAATAGACTCTGACAAACTGAGATGTGAAATTTGGGAGGAGAAATAGGAAGATTTGAAGACCTTTTAATTCTTTTGAGGCAAAGTTCCTTTTCAGAAAAGAAGTACATTTTAATTTAAACCCCACACACACTTCTCATTTCAAATTGATGCTTTAAAAGTGTTTTTCAAAGGACAGATAGGAAACTTTCACAAACTAAATAGCCAAAAATTATTGAAGCTTTATAATAAATGTTTAAGGTGAAGAAAGCAGTGCAGAAGACCAGTGTTTCACAGGAGTTTCAGAAATAAGAGAGATGGATTTGCATCTTCATAACCTTCATTCTGCTTTGATATGATGCATTTGGACCAATGCTGATCTGTGGAGACAACAAGGCTCACAGGCAGTGAAGGTCACAAGAAATGATGCATTATACTCTGTAAGGTAGACCAAGATCTGACCTGAACTTTTGAATTCCAGTTCTTCCTTTTTCATCCTTCCTTTTCACTTCCTCTTCCTCAACTGTCTTCCTCCTTTCTGCAGATCCTTCCATATTTTAAAGCTTCAATATCCATTTCTTGTTTAGTCTATTTTAGCTATATCTTGAAATTTGACAATTATTTGAGAATGAGAAAAAATGTGTGGTAGGTTTAAAAAAGGATTTATGTTTGGTAAGAAATGTATACATTTCAGATTTTAAACAAAAAAAGAAAAGTCATATCATGAAATAAGTTTTAAACAGTATGAAATTTTAGTCCCCAATTTCATTTTGTTAATATATGATAGCTTCATTTTGCTCATGGCAAAATGTTGCCTTAGAATGTACAATATGTACATATATTTATCATATAGAATTTAATTAAATATCTGCTGTTGTGTCAACATGTGTGGCACAACATGAAATTCTCAAAAAATTAATATTATTACATATTAAAAAATATTACTATATGTCTGAAAAAAATCACCTCAAGTTTGAAAGAATCAGTGTAGACATCTCTAGTTTTAAAAATAAACAAACAACATTCTAAACTTGCAGGAAAGCGCTATTTTTTTAATTACTTTTTTGCGTAAGAAAATGGTTTTGTCAAAGAAATTTTTTTAGACTAGTTCTGCTTATAGGCTTATCATTGACTAGACTGGGGCCTGTGAAAGGGGAAGAACAGCAGGAGGCCTGGTTCATTTGCGTCAAGCTTGTGTTGCAAGATATCCACAATGCCTGTTTGTTTGCCTTAGATGTGAATGCTGTCCCCCGCCTCTACTGTCAGTCTGAAACATCTAGTCCAACATGTTCAGATTCAGCTTATTGTCTTAACCAAGTTTTCATCATTCATATTATTCGCTCTCCGCACTGCTGCAATAGTAATAAACACTGCAAAATGTGCAAATTTTCTATTAAATTTAGAGATTTATTGAAAACTATGTATTTTTCCCATGCCTACATGAAATTTGTTGTCTTCCTTGCTCTAAGTGTCTCAGTATTTAGCATAGGGGTATCTTCCTTGTCAAGTAATTGTTTTAGAAATGTATATTTCTAATTCCTTGTCCCTTTATTTATGATCTTGCTATATTTTCTTATCCATCTATGTTTGTTTATTTTTTATTTGGCATTCAATGAATTTGCTCTAGCTCTCTCTTTTTAGTACTGGCTGATGTTTTATAACGTATTGATTCCCAATATTTTAAACTGACCCACTGTTGATATGAGGATCACACTGGGAAGTAAGATGTTTACATCTTGCTATGAATAGCAGATAAACGAAATAATAAAGGTTGTCAAAAGCTGAGAAATAAAGTACACTGGATCCTTGTTTGTGCTCAAGGATATATGGCTGTGTAGCTCAAAGCTAGCAAACTCCAGAATTCAAGGCAAATTGTTGTGGATTCTGGCTTTCTCTTTGTCTTTTTGTTGTTGTTGATTTGTTGTTTGTTTGTTTTTTTGTTTGTTTTTAATTTTTTGGATAAAAGAAAAATCATGCCAGTCTCCAGGACTATAATTTACCCACACTGTTGCATGAAAATACTAACTCCAACAGTGATTTTCTCCTATAGTTTTCCAGGTAGTTCCTTTATAAATAAACCATGTTCTAATGAGCACATAAATGAAGCAAACAACTAACTTTGCTTGTTGTATTTGATCCTGTTGACTAATTAGAAACAGAATATGCAGAGATATTGGCACAGATTTTTACTGGTTTCACTTACAACTTTCTTCCATTTAAAAGCTTTTTCTTTTTTTAAATTGTCTTTTAAAATTGCAACCATTTCTTATTGAACTTAATTCCTGCTGGTATTTACCACAGTAACATTAATCATGATGAACTCATCTTGTAGTTAATTTTGATGCAATTTCAGTATATACTGTTCCTGAATTAAAATACTTATTTTGTAGACAGTGAAAAATTATTTACTGATTATAGCACAACTCTGTGTGTGTGTAGATATAGATATATTGTATACATTAAGGTTGACGTGTAATTTAAATCTGCACGTTTTGCATTATTCAGTAGTTGGATGCCAGCTGCTTTTCTTTTGTACTTTGTGATTAATTTCATTGTTGGTAGATTTTATGTTTCCGAAGAGTCTTTCAGAGAACCTACACAGGATTCAATGAAGAGAATATGAATACGCAGTTGTCAGTGGTGTTTTAGTCTGATCTACACTGCTAAAGTTCAATGGTCAGAGTTATAGGATAATGAGGGAGGAAGAAAAAACTGTGACATTATTTTCAAAGAATACTTGATTGACTTTTATCATATAACTAAAAGTATTAATCCTTCCCATCCCCCTTTTTTAATTTCGACTGCAATAGTTTGTCTGCTTAATGGAAACAAATGCCAGGTAGGGGAGTGCTTTGTCTGAATTTGCATGTGCGTTTTTCCATGCAACGGGAGAGGTACCTTCAGCTCTGAAAAGCACATATCTGCTGGGTGCATTTGAAGAGTTCAAATGCTGGAGTTCTGAAGACTGTTTAATATATTGCATTCTTGCTTGCATGATCTGGACAGCTTGAAACAAGAGCATGTGGAAGAAAAAACAAGCAGTAGTAAGCATTAAAAAAATTAATCACAGCTCTCAACCTCAAACAACAATTTTAAGTTCTAAAGTTCTGTCTTTTGTGTTTATTTTTAAAAGCAATTTAAAAACTACAAGATTTTGGAGTACTCTAGTCAGGGAATGTATAGGTAGAATTTATACTACATTTCTCAAAAGACGTAAATTCCCCTTTTTTGTAAAGCATTAAGTCCCTCCCTTAATTAAGCCTTCTGGGGTTTAAATGTGTTGATCTCATTTTAAACTGAGCTCAGCACAATTAGACACACTGAGAAGATAGAAGATAATCAGCACATACAAAAACATTTCAGACATAAATGCTTCATCCTGCCAGGCCCCAAATTACTATTTCAGTTTTTTGTTTTTTTTTTTTCCTTTTGGGGGTGAGTGGGGGTGGGGCAGGGAGGGGAGAAAGAGAAAGGAAAAAAAATTGATTATTTTCAGCTCGTCATACATCTCATTTGTAGTGGGTCAGACCTTCCCCATTCACAATTACCACTAGTTAATCTTATCAGAGAAAAATTCAATTACATTTATCAAGGTTATTCCATACACTCAAGCTATTGCCTCAGAAAAACTGGGTTTCAGTGTTAAGAATGTTGGCATTGTGTATTTGTATGGGGTTTGGCTTTTCCCCCCGCTATCTTCAAAAAATAAATAATTAAATCCTGCTTTTACAGTGACGTTACTAATATATAGTTATAATAAAGTAATATTTGACAGCTTTGTAAAAGGGATCATTAATACATAGATTATGGAAGTTTAGGAGGGAGGCTCATAACTGTTAATAGACTTCAATTCTCAGCCTACACTGACATTTTAAAAAATCTAGTTTCAAATTTGATAACAGATTACCAGCTAGGCTGGGAGCCAGCCACCTGATTAAGGCAATTTAAATGCTTGCAAAGTGGTGAGATTAAAATCAAATAAGTGCCGATTTTTTCCCTGCTTCACTTATCTTTCCCTGGATTCGTTCCTTAACTACCAGGTGGCAGAGGACTCTGGGTAATTTTCCTCTGCGCCAATTACCCCAGGATGGTTTTTAGGGTGAAGCAGAATAATTACTGCACTATCAATCCAAAATGGGCTGCTTAATGTGTTTAAGAGAGATTTTGAGCCTTAGCAGGGAGGCTGCCTGAAGCGTGCTATGCTTGCGGTGCCAAAGCCCGCTCGGCCTGCTTGGGTAGTTAACTGTTCACGGAGAAGGCAGCACACACCCAAGGTGAAAGAAAACAAGGAAAACTCCTGGGAAGCTGTGGGAAAGTTAATGAGCTGCTTCCAACGCGTGGCAGGCTGCAGTTGCAGGTGGCTGACAAAGCTAGGCAGGTTAAGAAAATAATATTTATCATCCAGCTGCCAGGACCGTCTTTATCAAAAGTCTTTCTAAAATCCATACAACACACAGAAAAATGGGTTTGAAACAAGAACAAACAACAAAAAAAAAGGCGTATGGGGGGGGAGAAAGATGCCATCAATGAAGCAGCGTATCCTTGGTGGGTCATTTGCAAAGCTCTGTAGGGAGCTGATCTGATGTACGGACATGTTGATTTTAATTTTTATTTTTCTTCCTAAGTAGGAGAAAGAATGGTTTTGTGATTAGAGTGCAGAAGGGGAGAGCTAGGCCTGGCTGGGCTCTAACACAGGGCTGTGGTGTGCACCAGCCTGGTGGCAAAGGTCTGCTGAGGGAGGGAATGCCCGGCTGAAGCCTGACTCCTGCTCCCTTCCAAGCAGCTACATCCCCCCATTGGTTTTAATTGGCGCTGCACTGTAATATGAGGTGCTCTCCAGATGCTCCCCCATTGATACTCTGTAGATGGGAGCCAGCTACCCTCCCCCTAATCCTGGGACTGCTAGGGAAAAATTTGGCAGTAATTCAGCACTTTACAGCTTTCTCCCTGCATAACACAGAGAGAGTAACACTTGGCAAAGCCACGGCATAAGAAATAACTCGTTAATTATTGGTTCATTAAAGCATTTGAAGATCATGGGTGTAATGGCTATACAGAAAAGCTCAAGTATGAGGTGAAGAAGCGTTATGTTCTGTTATCAAACTGGTGTGTGGAGGGGGAGGGATGGAAGAGGGGAGCAGGGCTTAAGCTCAGCTGACACTCTGAAATGACATTACTATATAGTATACTGTAACAGCCAAAAATTAAGTATTATCTTCCATCTGGTGACTAGGCACTGGATTTCTTTAATTATTATTATCTGAATATAAATTGTGAATTTTAGCCAAGTATTCTGGAAGGTTGTCATTAGAAACAGAGAGATAATTAAAAAGAACGTTATATTTGTGAAGAAGTTGCTGTTGTTGCTTGCCTTTCAGTGATTTTCTTACACAGTTTTCCTTATGATCTCTACCTAGTTAATGTACAGAGCTTTTCTATTATTTAATGAAAAATTGATCTGTGATTTTGCTTAGCAGATGGCTTGGATAATGCAAGTTAAAATGTTAAATTTTAAAGAGAAAGTCTCTATTCTTAAATTGCCTCAAGGTCCTCTGTGACCTCAAGTGGACTTCAAATATATCTAAAAATCATCAGATATTTCATGAAGTTGTTAAATATCTCCCAGGAGCACAGGGTATGTGTGTGCATTTGTGACTGGGGCTATGTAGATTATGGGTTCATGTTCCACTTCAATTTCCCGTGCAAAACTCTTTTACCTGTATGCAACAACCCGCTGCTGCCTTCCTCCAGCAGACCAGTGCCCTCCCAGGAACAGGAGGGGTGGAGGGAAGGAAGATCATCTCTGTCACTTAGATAGCTAATTTTTAAGTTGACCCTCTTTTAAATCACAGGAGTCTCACCTGTCACTGAAAACCTGTTCATGTCCATCTCGCCAGATGTGACAGTTTATGCATAAGTGTGTCTTGTAAGACACAGCCAATCCATTTAAAGATTATCACATGAAACCATATTTACTTCAGAGGCCTGTAATAATTACACCTTCACTTGAAAAATCCCAGGACTTTAGCTGCTGTGCCACAGATTTATACTCAAACATTTTCATTTCATGCGCAAAGTGTGAAGTACTCTTTAGTGGCAAGACAATTATCTGATTCCACTAATAAATGAATGCACTAGTAGTCATTTTTAATTGAACAATTATAGGATATTGCACTGTCAGTTGATTATAGAAGTCATTTCATAAATGTCAAAAATCTCTTTAAACGAATTATGGAGCTCCAAAATAACTCCGGCAATCAGCCAGCAATAACACAATAATCTGTTTACCCTGTTGTCAGGCAAACTACCACCATTTTTTTTTCCTTTTGAGGAGGGACTGAATCTTGAGGATTATACTCCTGCTCAGGCTGCAGCAGCTACTGAGGCTTTGATTAATACAGATTGCGAGTGTTGTCAAGTGCTCTGACATGTATTAAATAGCAAGAGGAATTAAAGCTGTTTTAGAAAGGCGTCAATAGCAAGCAGGAGGACACATCTCTTTGAGCAAAAAAGGTGAAAGGTGTTTCTAACATGTTCCTGTCTTCAGATTCTTCAGTTTACTTCAACTTTTGTCATTGAACACAAATACCAATTCTTTTCTGACGTTATGTGGTAATCTAGTTCCTCTCTTTTCCTCATATGATAGACTTGGACACAAAAACAGGCTGGGTCTGCTTCTATCTATGAACACCTGTGTTCATGAATATTAGTCACACTGTTTTATCTGCCTACTCATACAAATGAAGACAAGAATTTGGCTCACAATTATTATGGGTATGGCATGTCCTTCCCTAGCAGATTGGGTCACTTTCTTTTTTGAAGGAAGGTAATATACAATAGTCCCAAAAGCAATTTAGGTAGATTTGTAAGGATGGGTTCCAGCCATACCAAAGACCTACTCTGACCAGGGAAAAGGTAAATAGAGAACATCAAAATAAAGGGGGTTAAACCATTGCTCTGAAGGAAATGATCCATTCTTTGCTTGCTGAGAGACAAAGAGGCAATATTTTAGACTTTCTATTGTTTGTGTTTTTTTTAATATCACTGTGATTTGTAGTTCTGTTAATGATAAAAGGCTTCAAAATGTAATTAAAGGTAGAATTATAAGAAACACATTTTGGAAAGTATTTGCTTTCTGGAGATTTTGGCTGTGTAGGTAGGGTGGGGCCTGTTTGGATTCACTGTTTTACGTGCTCAATTCCAGATGCCTTTGGTCCGAATAAATTTAAGGATTCCACTACTTGATAGAATTTCTGGAAATTTGACGCCTGATTCTAAAGCCGAACATCTCAAAATGAGTGATCTTGAAATAGTGGATCTTATTTAGGGGGCTGATGGCAGTAGAATAGATTTATTGCTGGTATGTGACAAAATCTTTAATCTCTTTTAATCCTTAGCAATATAGGAAAGATACCTGCAGTTTTGGGTCTGCGTTTTGACGTATTCATATTTTCAGATGTTGAAAGCTGAAATCCTCTGAAATCAAGCTCAGAGTGGGGGACTGACAAGAATAAGAGAATTTTAGTCATACATGGTGGTAGGAAACTTTAGTCTGGAGTCTGCATGACCCCATGATGTGTTATGAGAGGCATTACCATAGGGGCAGAAGAACAGGGGCCTTCTGTATTCTCTGTGCTTCATGGAGTAATCCTCTGCCAGCCCTGCATGAGCTAGCACAGAGCGTAGTTTTGGGAATGGAGCCAGAAGCATTATGCAGATTCAGCGTCATAATCATCCTATGCAAGCTAAGTATGCCTGTGGCTGTGACCATACTTCCAGCTCTGGAGTTGGCAGTAGTGAAACTGGGGTATATTTTCATATTGACCTGTTATTCACACTTGACACATGAAGACTTCTTGTTGGGATCAGATAGAGAGAAGCTAATGGAAGATCTAAGGAATTGTGTGTGTGTAGAACTCAATGGCTGGAGTCTGAGCCTGATAACAATGAATACTAATGTTCAAGTACAGTAGTTTAAATCAGCAGCACAATAATGGCTCTGTAATATTCTGGAAGCACCAAGCTGGCTATACCTGGCCCTTTAGCCTCACTACTTTCTAAATAAAAAACACCAATATTCTGTCCCCATTAATAGGGCAAGGTATGTACAGGAGAGATTGCATCCAATTTGCAGTTTATTTCCTGATATTAGTGCATCAATGTTATGAAGAGTTACTATGCGTGCACTAAAGGGTAGAATGGTCAAAAGCATTTGTTTAGACTACCAGAAAAATGAAAATTAATAGGAATAGCCAGAAGCTCATACGGAAACAGCAGATAGTTAGTACTAATACTTACTTAACTTTTATTGTGAGGTTTTTGATTCATGGTTTAGGTAATTTAAACTGAGCTGGACGTCATTTTACTTGATAAAAATGTGGCCAAAAAATCAGAAGATCTGCTTCTTCCCTGACTTACACCTGTGTCACCATGTATGTCTTTGCCAGGTCTATACCAAACATGGACGGTTTGGCAGCTTTCTTGCACACACTTTGTTCTGAATTTAACTGATTACACAAAGTGCAAGGCAGTCAAGAAGCAGCCTCTGACATTTTTAATTGGCATTGAATTTGAGTCATCATCAATTATTCTGCTTTAAAGGCAGCTTTATTCTTCAGAACTGTGATGCATGCTATTCAAAACTCTTGCAGGGATCTATCCCTCGTATGTGTCTGGGTTACCAGAATTAAGCCCTTATAGCTAGTAGGTGGCTGAGACCTTACCATATGTTGCTGGTAGACAGCAGCAAAGATTTACTCTGTGATAAGCATACTAAAAGCAATCTGTTGGGATTTTTTTTTTGTCTTTTTTGTTTCCTTATATATATATATATATAAAATACAACCACCACGTGATTAATCGTTATTCATATTATTAAACTGATTTGTAAATTATGTGATTCTCTCAGGAATCACATCAGTTGTACTGTGGGTAAGTTTAGATTTCAAAGGTGCCACAGTGCCTCATTCTGTGTTGACGGAATTGAACAGCATTAACCTTTTCATTTACACTAACAAAGACAAGTTAAGACAAGATGTGCTATGACTACTGCACATCTATGTTTTGTTTTTGCCCAGGGCCCTGTACAATTACCCAGCACTTCAGAGCTAATATTGGTTGAATCTTTACTTTCCCTTCCCCTCCCCCTTTAAATGACAGCCTCATTTTTTGACCAAAAATAACCACTACATAATAAATATCTTCTTTTTAAGAAGAAGAAAAGGCTAAAAATATATTCCAGGCACTTTTAAAGAGATCTAGCAATGAGAAAAACAGATAGATTCGGCAGTACACTTAAGCTAGTATTTTCTCAATGCAAACCATTCTGCTCTCATTCTAAATTCCACACTGCTTACAATATATTATTGACAGCAGTGAAATACTATGCTGTGAGTGTATATCAGAAAATAAAGAAAAAAATCCTCAACATTTTACAGGCAAAGAAACCTATTTTATTTATTTCTGTTAACATGCAGGTTCTTTACATATGTGCAACTAACTAGTTCAAATATTGTCAGTATTACTGGATATTAGCTTCACCTGTCATACTGAAGAACTGAGCACATCTACAAAATCTGACTGAGTCATGGCTAGTAAACTATAGCCTTACCTGAGATGTCACAGGTTTTGAAACGGATCTAAATGTTAGAAAGAATACACATATATAAACAGCAGTGATTGAGGGCTGATACTTTCAGGTTATGGCTTAGCACCAAATATTTTTGCTGCTATATAATTCACTTGAGAAGTAAAGCTTCCAAAGGGCTGACTGACCTCCTTTTCTGGAATGGAAAAACAAAATGTGGAAAATGGAGCACAGAGAGAGTTAAGTGTCTTTCCTGAAGTCATTGTGCAGACCAAGCCAGAGACAGAGAAGATTCTTTGACTTCTATCAGCTACTCACCATATGCCTCTATAAAACTCAGCAGATTTGCAGGGGGTATATTCACATAACTTGCTGAAACCTGACTGGTTT